>CM077161.1:3442993-3491850 GCA_039583875.1 Platanthera guangdongensis
TCATTATTGCTATAAATAGGAATAGCCCATATGAGGAATTATCAAAATGAGGGAATTAATCCTTATCATGATTAATTCCTCAAACTCAAAATAACTCTTCTAATTAATTGAATTCTCATAACATCAAATTTTGTGCCTAGGGTGAGACCAAATCCGCGCCCTTAATTTACGAGACGATCTAGCCTACCTATCACAAGCTGCGACCGTTCGCGCGACTGAATTAACACACACTCGCGAGAGTCCGAATAGACTAAATATTCGCGTACGACTCCACCAGGACGTCCCGATGAATCAAGTCCACTTAACGGAAAATTTCCAACATTCTCCCACTTGGACTTGTATTCGTCGTAATTTATGATATTCCGATAAAATATTCACTAAACTTAAGGGTACCAATTAGCGAACGCGATATTGAGTCTACTCCCACGTCAATCCGGTCCAATTAAATCCTTCACTCTGAATCATGGTGGCAAACACATCATTATGCGACACGGGACCTTCCATGGTCACAATATCTTACGGACTCAATCGACATGGACAAAGGGCGGTTAAATAAAACATAGAACAACATGCTGAAAATGTGCACATAAAGGTTGTTCTAAATTGGTGGTCAACCAAACTTTTCAAATGAATGCACTAGACCATGCTGCAAAAAGTTCTTAAGTGTTCGAAAGAATAAGTATGTTTAACCTTAAGGTTTTGAATTGATGTGTCAAAAACATACCACATGCTATAATTCAAATGAAGTGCCCTAGCCTTATGCTCCGACTGACACAAGTCATGAGACTTTGTATGAAGTGTGACGTGTCACATAAATTCAACAAATATTGAAACTTAATAATATTGTTGAATGAATATTCTTAATTATTAATGAATTAAATAAAGTGCAATGTAAATGACAAAAAACTGAATCGGAGCTTCATGTAGCCTCCCACTAATCAAGCGCATCGATCGACTCTTTAAGCCCCATATTAATAACATATTTATGAAACACGTTAGGGCAGAGTCCTTTAGTAAGTGGATCAGCTAACATGTCCTCTGTCTCTAAATGCTCCACTAAAATATCACCTTCTTGACCAATTCCTTAACGGTCAAGAATTTAATTTCCATATGCTTGGACCCTGTAATATTTTTATTGCTCATCGAGAAAATAACTATAGAGATGTTATCACAATACATCTGGATGGGTCCATCTAAAGAATCGATGACCTTCAACTCTGAAATGAAATTCCTATGCCACACTGCGTGAGTGGAAACTTCAAAGAGAGCAACGAACTCCGCATATATTGTGGATGAAGTGATGAGTGTCTGTTTGACACTCTTCCACAAAATGGCCCCACCAGCAAACTTAAATATATAACCTGAAGTAGACTTCCTATCATCCTCACACCCGGCAAAATCAGAATCTGTATACCCCACTAACTCAAAATTTTGAACTATATGGTAGACTAACTTAACATCCTTAGTTCCCTTCAGATACCTTAAGACTTTCTTGGCAGCCACCCAATGATCAGGTCTTGGGTTCGACTGATATCTGCCTAAAAGTCATACTACGAAGGTCATGTCCGGTCTGGTACAGACTTGGACATACATTAAGTTGCCTACCGCACTAGCATAAGGTATATCCTTCATGCGCACTCTCTATATCGTTCCTAGGGCATTGTCATAAGTTGAGCTTATCACCTTTAAGCACAGGTACATCACCAGCCTTACAATCGAGCATGCTAAATCTCTCACGTACACGCTCGATGTAGGCTTTTTGAGAGAGTGCCAATGTATGGTGAGATCGGTCCCTAATGATCTCAATTCGTAGAACGAATGATGCTTCTCCAAGATCTTTTATTTCAAAATATTTTGACAGAAATTGCTTAGATTTATGCAATAATGTCAAATCACTACTCGCAAGCAAGATGTCATCTACATAAAGAATTAAGAAGATGAATCTGCTCCCACTGATCTTGAGATATATGCAACAGTCTACCTTATTTTCTACAAAACCAAAATAAGTAACTATCTCATCAAACTTCAGATACCACTGTCTAGAAGCTTGCTTCAGGCCATATAAGGACTTGTTAAGTTTACATACAAGTTGGTCGGAATGACCAGACTTAAATCCCTCAGGCTGCACCATATACACCTCCTCGGCAAGATCGTCATTCAGGAATGCGGTCTTTACATCCATCTGGTATAGCTCCAAATCATAATGAGCTACTAATGTCATTATCACTCTAAAAGAGTCTTTAGAGGAAACCTGAGAAAAGCTTTTGTGGTAATTGATTCCTTCCCTCTGTGTAAATCCCTTGGCTACGAGTCTACCTTTAAACCGCTCGACCTTTCCTTTAAAGTATTTCTTTGTCTTAAACACCCATTTAGAACCAATGGGCTTATAGCCTTTGGGCAACTCAACCAACTCTCAAACTTTATTCAGCTTCATAGACTCCATCTTGTCTTTCATCGCATCCCACCATAGACCAACTTAAGGTCCAGACACAACTTCATTAAATGTCACTGGGTCAACTACTTGACCAATGTCATAATCACTCTCTCCTAAATATATTTCATAGTCTAAGGAAATTGCAGGCCTTATCTGCCTAATGGATCTCCTAGCGGGTGGATGAACCTCCTGGACATGAGGAGGAAGCTCAACTGGAATCGGTGGTAAAACCGTTTCCACATCCTCCACATGTTCCGTCACAGGTTCAGGCATCGCAGGATCTCCAATTAAGGGCACAGATAAATTAATGAGCATAACTTCTTTGACTTCACTAATAGGACAAGAGCAACTAGGTTCATCAGCGACATCACATTCTAAAAATTTAGCTGTTCGATACTCCACAATTCTGGGACCTCCTAAAGGGGAATAAAACTTAAATCCCTTGTAGTGTTCTGGGTAGCCGATGAAATAGCAACGACAAGACCTAAGGGCAATCTTACTTTCTGATGGGTTGTACAAACGGACTTCTGCAGGACAACCCCAGACACACAAATGATTAAGGCTGGGTCGTCTACCAGTCCACAACTCAAAAGGGGTTTTTGGTACTGACTTAGACGGAACTCTATTAAGGATGTACACTGCAGTTTTAAGCGCCTCACCCAATAAAAATTCAGGAAGATTTGTCCTACTCATCATGCTCCTCATCATGCTCCTCATCATTTCTTTAAGGGTGCGATTATGCCTTTCAGCTACACCATTTTGCTCAAGACTACCCGGCATAGAGTACTGGGCAACAATCCCACAGCTCTCCAAGTATCTGGCAAACAGACCTTTATGTTGTCTGGAGGAATCATGTCTACCAAAATACTCGCCACCTCTGTCAGACCTAACAATCTTGATGTCTTTCCCTATTTTTTTCTCAACTGCAGTCTTGAAAATCTTAAACTTTTCAATAGATTCAGACTTTTTTTTAATTAAATACAAATATCCGAAATGAGAGTAGTCATCAATGAATGTCATAAAATAGGTATTCCTACAGAGGGTAGTGGAATAAGGACCACTGATGTCCGTATGAATAACCTCTAACAAACTTGTACTACGAGTTGAGCCCTTCTTCTTAATCTTAGTCATCTTACCTCTACAGCAGTCCACACATGTCTCTAGGTCGCTGAAGTCTAGAGTAAGAAGAATGTTTTTCTTAATTAATCTTTCTACTCTTTCCCTAAAGATATGATCTAACCTTTTATGCCATAACATGAAGGACTGCTCCTTAATAAGAGTTCTTTTACTAGCAACATTCTCTACATTATATGAAGTGACATAAAAATTAACAGGTGCAAGATATATTCTATATAAACCATTAGATAGTGAACATTGGCCAATAAACTGTGATTCATGAAATACCTCTACAGCAGTCCCCACCCACCCGTGGATCACCCTGATCCATCCTCGGGTCCCGATATCCACCCGGTCTTCACAACGGTCCTCCTCCGCCCGAGGCAGGACCTCCTCGATCCTCACTTCCTGACACCCCTGCTGCTGCTGCTCCCCGTTTCCCCTCATTTCCAGGAACTCCGGGTACGTGGTTGTGGCGTGCCCTTCCTCTTGATAGAAGTCACAGTATGTCAACTCCACCCTAACTTCTCTCCTCCTCCTCCTCCTCGCTACTCTCCTCCTCTCCCCTATAGCTATGGCCATAGCCTGTTCTTGATCGGGGAGTTGAGGCTTCTGCTCCCGCCTCCAACCCGGGGGGTGGAATTGATCTTGCCCCACTTGCTTGCGATCCCTTCCTTGGTACCCTCTCTGTGGCCCCTGTCCTTGCCACTCGGGCCTCCAACGTAGTCGACGGTCGGGCTCCTGACGCCCCCACTGGGGCTGCTGCTTCCCTGGAGCTGCCTCTGCTCCCTCTGTTGGGGCTCGGCTCTCCTCTCCTCCTGCCCTCTTCCGCCTCTTGGCTCCTCCTCCTCCGTGGCCCACCTGGCCAGCTTCTGGGCGAACTCCGGATTTGACGCCTCCCCGTCAACTTCTCTTGCTGCCCTCTCCATCAGCTCCTCGTAGGAGAGGGGGGCACTCTCTTTAGCTCCATCCTGAAGAAACCCTGCTGCAGGCCCAGGGTGAAAGCCATCATCAGACTATGGCCCTACATCTCCTAGACCTGGGTGTCACAACCCGCATTTTTCTCCGAATTCAAGAAGTATCAGATTATGAGAAAAACACGCGTCGTGATGCCACGTCGAGCAAGGGATAACTGTGGACGCTCAGGCGAACACCATCTAACTAGACTATGAAAATCTCATAAGTTTAATGATTAGAAAATCAGATATAATTTTTAAGGGCCGTATCCCTCGGCTCGGTGGATCATCTAGTCCACGATTTAAAAACTATACTTATACGCAGCGGAAAATACTTTATTTATTTTTGACATCCTATGAGAGTGCATAAGCGACCCCGAGGTCAACTTATACTATGCAAGACTCTAGATTTATAGTATATTATAAGTAGGAAAATGATCTTTTTACGTTACTTGGAAAGTAGTGTATGAGTTTTATAAAACATGTTGATCATGAGATATACTTATAGTAGTGTTATTTTAGGTTTAAAAATAACTAGCAACCTAGCATAAAACTTTCCAAGAGCAAGTAGACTATCTCCAGAAAAGATAACAGTAAAAGAAACATATCCAGTATCTTAAGGTAAAACTAACAGTAGGCGCCAACAAACTGACATGAACCCACTGGCAAGTATGTATTTCTGTAAGAAAATAGGAAAACTACCTTACAACAACAAGAGGAAAATCCCTACAACTCAAGGGATCACCAGCAACACCACAACAAAACTAGCCGTTCACTCGGCTACTAGTCAGAACATGAGGCATTCAGAAAAGAAAACAACACCTCAGCAAGTAAAACAAGGAAATCAGAATTAGAGCGTTGAATCAAAATGGAACAAGTGAGTAAGCAAACATGACAATAAAAGCAAACACTGCCCAAAGAAGCAAAAGTACCCCAAGTACCAGACAACAACACCAAGCCCTGCTCAAATCCTGCAGAGGCTACAAGACAAAAGTCAAGAAAAAAAAACTTGCCACTATATGTTGCATTTAACAAGGAAGAAACACCTAACGATCCTAATTTGTGAGTTAATGACAGTAGTAAACAAAATGGAGCTGAGTTGGTGACCAAAAATAGTCCCCCAGCCAACAGTTCCACTAAAAATGAAATTCCACTGTGTCAGCACAACCACCACAAACCCAGCCGTACCTGTGATAAAAAGGGTGGCGCCACAGCAAAGCCCAGCCCGTACCTGGGCCTAAAAAGTGGCGGCCACGGCTCGCACACAAAACACCCGCTCCTTTAGAGCGTCAAAACACCACTACCTACCATAACCCCGATTCGGCCCTCAAAAAAAAAAAAACGAAGGCCGACACGACATTTCCCTAGGAGGTAATCACTCGGGAAGAAAAGTAACTGGAAGAAAAAATTTTCTGCCTACTGGAATCGTCGAACAGCTCTCGACGATTTTCGAGCTTCTCGAACGATCGTCGAACGTACAAGAAATCTCGTACGAGACGCAACTCAACGATTTTCGTCGTGAATCACAGGACACGGGAAATCATCGAACTCCATTCGACGATTTGCCTTTCATCGATCACAGGCCACGGGAAAAGTCGTCGAACGCCGTTCGACGATTTTCCTTAACCGCAGGCCACAGGAAATCGTCGAACTCCGTTCGACGATTTTGCGTTAAATGCAGGCCATAGAAAAACGTCTAATATAGGCCACGGGGAATATCGTCGAACGCCGTTCGACGATTTTCCTTTCGTCGAACAAAGGTCACGGGAAAATCATCGAACACCGTTCGACGATTTTCCTTACGCCGAACACTAGCCATGGGAGAATCGTCGAACTCCGTTCGACGATTTCCGTCAGACCCAGAACTAAGGCACATCGTCGAGCTTAATCGTCGAACCCAGATCGACGATTTCCGTCGATCTGGCAGCATTGAGTGTACAGCATTCCTGTACCTCCAACTTCGTTCCCAACCAAACTCCTAAGCCTAATTCAAACCTATTACTGGTAATATAAGTATGAAATCTCATTGCTATTAAATTCTAGGGTTGAAAGGCTAGATACTACCCAAACAGAGGTTTTAACAGGGAACACTTTGAATGATTATCAGGGAACAATTTGATAAAAACAAACAAGACTACAGTACTCCAGCCGAAGATTTGAGTTTCAGAACTTGAGAGAATGCAAACAGAAACATAAAAGGGCCATAATGGTTAATGATTCACATGCTTTTGACGAAAAAAACAGAGTAAAATATTAATCTTGGGAAACGGGGAAAAATTATAGCAAATATGACCATGAAAAGGAGAAGAAAACTTGGCAAGGGTAGGAGCACCACTTGCCTCAAATACCAGTGATTTATCTTGCACAACCCTTCCTCTCTCTCTCGGCTCCAACCGCAGCAGCACCTAACAGGATTCTAAAGTTTTAATGACGGATAAGGATCAAACCAGAAATTCCAAGACCCCGAGAAAACCACGAAAATTGAATCTCTTACCATAGGAATGAAGGTCTAGGCGAGAGCACTCCAAATCCGCTTTCAGAATCGAATTTCGTCCACTAATGCTCCCAAAATCGTCGTCTGAAGGGTACAAGGTTGGCGGTTTTACTTCCTCTCAACAGGCAGCGGTTATAACCTCAAGGAAGGAGACAATGAAAAATCTGGATTTTGTCTAAGGCTTTATATATAAATGCATGGACGCGTCTAATCAGCCCTACCGCCTCTGGATTCAATTCAAGTTTCATTAATTAATTATTTGCATTATTATTATTAATACCACAAAACGACGCGAAAACCGAACCACTTTGGATTCCGACGAAATTCGCACCGTAGCTAATTACTCATGCTACGAACGCAACGGCGAAGTCGAAATCAACTTTTGACGAACCAAACTCGGGTTATCACTATCCGAAGCCAAAACACAAGCATTCCCCAAGAGGTCTCACCGGTCACCAAAACAGACCCGGCTTGCTAGGGGATCTTGCCAAAAAGGCTACCAATAACCACACAAGGAACCAAAAGAGCTAAGACCACACTCTAACAAACGGCACAAGCCGGAAACGTGTCAACATAACGCCAAACGAGAATTAAATAATCGCAGAAAAATAGGGGGCGTTACAGTCACTCCCCCTAAAAGAAAGTTTCGTCCCGAAACTTTATATACGCTACTTCTACTATAGAAGGAAGGTAATAAAACAAGAGTACTAGAAAGGAAGCGTACCAATCAAATCAAGGGAACAGATGAGGGTGAGCCTCCCTCATAGCCGACTCTAGCTCCCAAGTCGCGCTTTCTAAATCCTGATTCTTCCATAGAACTTTCACCATCGGGATAGACTTTGTCCGCAACACCCGATCTTGAGTATCCAAGATGCGGACCGACACCTCAACATATGAAAGATTAGGATCCAACTGGGGCACAACATCCAAGACTTGCCCACTGCTTCGCACACACTTCCGCAATTGACTTATATGAAACATATTATGAATACCTGGGAAATTTGCTAGCAAATCCAATCTATATGCTGACACGCCAATCCGCTCAACAATCTGAAACGGGCCCACATACCTCGGGTCCAATTTTCGATTCTTACCGAACCTCTTAACACCAACCATCAGGGACACCTTAAGAAATATAAGGTCCCCTACAGAAAATTTCAAGTCAGACCTACGCCGGTTGGCGTTCTTCTCATATATCTCCTGAGCAATACGAAGCTTTTCTCGAATAAGCTTCACATCAGTTTCCATCTCCTCGAGCGCATCCGGACCCAACACAGGCCTCTCACCGACCTCGGTCCAAAACAAGGGAGTTCTGCAGCACCTCCCATACAAGGCTTCCAACGGAGCCATTTGCAAGCTCTCCTGGTAACTGTTATTGTATGCAAATTCCATAAGCCGCAAACGCTCATCCCACGCTCCACTGTGGTCCAAGATGTAGCACCTGATCATATCCTCAACTATCTGGTTCACTCGCTCAGTCTGACCATTGGTCTGCGGGTGGTAAGCAGTAGAATACCTCAAATCTGTACCCAAACCCACTTACAGACTCCTCCAGAAGCGAGATGTAAAACGGGAGTCCCAATCTGAAATGTTGCTAACTGGTACCCCGTGATATCTGATGACCTCACTCAAATATAGTTCTGCTATCTATTTCATCGGATAATCAATCTTATACGGCACAAAGTGAACACACTTCGTCAGTCTGTCCACTATAACCCAAACAGAATCAAAACCTCTAGGAGATCTCGGCAAGCCCGTAATGAAGTCCATAAAAATACTTTCCCACTACCACGTAGGGATCTCCAACGGAGTCAACTTGCCACCAGGCCTTCCATGATCGGCCTTCACACACTTGCAGGTGTGGCACTCAGCAACAAATCGGGCTATATCACCCTTCATCCCATACCACCAGTAACAAATCGGGCTATATCGGGCTATATCACCGAGTGGACGGCTAGTTTTGCGGTGGTGTTGCTGCTTCAATTGCCTCCACCCATACACAATCACCTTCCCTTCTTGCATCAACACACCTCCGAGCCCAACATGCGAGACATCCACATACACATCATAGTCCATGCCCTCCGTAGGCAATGCCAAAATAGGGGCAGAACACAACCTGCTCTTTAACTCCAGAAAAGCCTCCTCGCATTTCTCGTTCCAAATGAACGCCGCATTCTTCTACGTCAGCTTAGTCAAGGGGGCTGCCAAGGTAGAAAAGCCCTCCACGAATCTTCTATAATAGCCGGCCAACCCCAAGAAGCTCCTAATCTACTTGGTTGTGCTCGGCCTATGCCAATCCATCACTGCAGAAATCTTTTCCGGGTCCATCAAAATGCCGTCTTTGTTCACCACATGACCCAGGAAGGAAACCTGGGACAACCAGAATTCACATTTACTCAGCTTGGCGAATAACTGATGGTCTCTCAAAGCAGATAAAATCAATCGCAGATGCTGCTCATGATCCTCAGCACAGCGGGAGTAGATCAACACATCATCAATGAATACCACCACGAACTTGTCTAGGAAGTCCTTGAACACCCGGTTCATCATATCCATGAATGTTGATGGCGCATTGGTCAAACCAAACGACATAACCAGGAATTCGAAATGCCCATGCCTCGACCTGAAAGCAGTCCGTGGAATGTCCGACTCACGGATCCTGAGCTGATGATAGCCTGAACGAAGATCAATCTTGGAAAACACCGTGCTACCACACAACTGATCAAATAAGTCATCGATCCTCGGCAGAGGGTACCTATTCTTTATGGTAACTTTGTTCAGCTCCCTATAGTCAATGCACAGTCTCATCGACCCATCTTTCTTCTTTACAAATAGAACAGGAGCACCCCAAGGCGACGAAATCGGCCTGATAAAACCTTTAGCCAACAACTCATCCAACTGGACTCACAACTCCTCCAACTCACGAGGGGCCATCTGATACGGCGCCTTAGCAATAGGACGCGTACTCGGTTCCAAATCAATCACAAACTCAACATCCCGCTCGGGGGAAGACCAGGAAGGTCATTAGGAAAAACATCAGAGAAACCACGAACCACAGGAATATCCTCCAAGCACGGCATACCGACAGCAGTCCCAACCACCGAGACTAAACAAGCAAAACAATCAGAATGATACAGCTTCTGAGCACATACCGCAGAAATGATAGGAGAATCCTGGCACGGATCAGCATACACACTTCCAGGCTGACCGTTGTCCTTGATGAAGTCCAAGCGCTTCCCTTTGCACTGAATAACCACATCATACCTAGAAAACCAGTCCATGCCCAGAATAACATTGAAGTCCTCTAGATCAATCATCTTCAAGTCTGCCTTTGCAAGACAGTCCCCCAACAAAACAGGGCAATCCAAAATGCCCAAATCTGACAACACAGATTCACTAGAAGGGAACTTGACGCGAAATGTATCACGAACTTGATCTAGAGTCAACCGATAACGCTCTACAAAAGCTCTAGCCACAAACGAGTGGGTAGCGTCAGAGTCGAACAGAACATGCGCCCAGCGGTTCTTCACCTTAAATTTCCCTATAGGAGTATATATAAGCAACTAAAGAACTACCAAAACAAAACTATAACCATTCTAGCCAAAATAAAACTTTCAATCTAGGAAAACAACTAACCTGAGATGACCTGAGTCGAAGTCTGAGCCTCCTCGGAAGAGATCACGTTCAGCTTTCCTTTGCCGTTGTCCACATGCTGAGGCGGAGGTAAAGCCTGAAGTGGAACTGCTTGTAGGATAGGCTGGACCTGAGGACACCTTGTCTTGATATGGCCCTTCTGGCCACACTGATAGCAGACTCTATCCTTGGACCAGCACTGGGCAGCATCATGCCCGGGTCGCTTGCACACAGAACAGGGAACATCCTTCCTAGGAGCACCTTGAATGGCATGAACTTGCTCCTTCTTCTGAGCTCCCGCCTTCTCGAAACACCTCTCAACTGGGTGGCTTGACCGGCCACAGAAGCTACACACCAGCTTGCTCTTCTTTCCCGAAGCAGCATCAAGTACCTGGGGGTTCTTCTCTTCAGCAGACTTCCTCTTGTCCTTCCTCATTTGTTGCCCTCTGTTCTTCGCGGTCTCAATTGCCTCCACTTTCAGAGCAGCCTCAACTACTCCTGCATATGCCACTGATCCATAAGCACTGGCTAACTGCTTAACCTCGCTCCTCAAGCCACCAAGGAACCGCTTGACTCGATCTGCTTCAACACTCACCAACCCAGGGGCAAACCGGCTCAACTTGCTGAACTCTATCTCATACTCACTGACCGTGAGTTGCCTCTGCTTCAGGTGAAGGAAGTTGTTCATAAGTCGGTCACGCTCGACCGAAGGCAAGAACTTCCTCAACAGCATCTCCTTGAACAATACCCAAGTGCAACTAGCCACCAAGCTCTCCTTTTTCCTAAGCTACCAACTCTTAGCCAAACCCTTTAGCTGATAGGCGGCTATCATCACTCTCTGATCATCTGCAATACCGGAGTACGAGAACATCTCCTCCATGGAGATCAGCCAATCCTCTATGACCATGAAATCTGCCTTCCCATTATATGTAGGAGGGCTAAGTATCTGAAACTGAGAAATGAAGGCCATCTCCGCTGGCACCACCACTGGAGGTCTCAGGGGAGCAGGAGGGGGAGGGGCAGCTGACCCCCCTACAGGGTCTTGCACTCCCTGAGTCTGTCCTGCCACAACTGCCGCCAGAGACTGGATCTGGACCTGCATCTCGACCAACTACATGGTCAAGGAATCGTTGCTCAACAACAAGCTCTCGATCACCGCATCACTCTGCGCTCCAGAAGTCCCACCCTCAGACAGGGGTGTCGACCTCGTCGAAGTACGTCTCGCCATCCAGAAACCATATCAACATTAGTCAAATCCTGGTACAATAGTTGTAACTAACTATAAGTACAGACAATACATACATAAATATGATCTTAAAACTGCTAAACTTGCTCTGGGAGTTTATTTGAACAAAAATGATGTTATGCCTAACCTAGGATGGTTAACCACCATCATCTAACTCTTGTGCCTAGATCAGTAATGCATGAATTTATATTCTTTTTCTGATTTAAAAACCATGTGTGTACATATGTCATCCTGCAAATCTTTAGATTGGCACGTTGTGCTTATGCAATGTTATGCTATGCATGATTGTGCTATGCATTCTAAAAAGGCCCTAATGCATGTCATGAGCGGCGTACACATGAAAATGTTATACATCCCATACTACATAACATTCCCATGCAACAAAAAAGAAATGTGCTAGTCGCATTCATGTGGTGAGGTTATGCATCCCATACTACATAACCCTCACATGTTGCCCCTATGGTGAATCCATATACAGACACATATTATGCATCCCATACTACATAATATGCCCCGTATACTTCATGTTATGCCATGAGTGTAGTGTTCGTGCTTCAGCCAAGACGTGCTGATGACATATCAGTGTGTGTATGATATGATGCTAAACACCTAATACCTACAAGAAAAAGGTTGCCCGAGAAGTTGTCAAGCAACCTCCCTCTGATACCAACTGTCACAACCCGCATTTTTCTCCAAATTCAAGAAGTATCAGAGTATGAGAAAAACACGCGTCGTGATGCCACGTCGAGCAGGGGATAACTGTCGACGCTCAGGCGAACACCATCTAACTAGACTATGAAAATCTCATAAGTTTAATGATTAGAAAATCAGATATAATTTTTAAGGGTCGTATCCCTCGGCTCGGTAGATCATCTAGTCCACGGTTTAAAAATTATATTTATACGCAGCAGAAAATACTTTATTTATTTTTGACATCCTATGAGAGTGCATAAGCGACCCCCGAGGTCAACTTATACTATGCAAGACTCTAGATTTATAGTATATTTTAAGTAGGAAAAAGATCTTTTTACGTTACTTGGAAAGTAGTGTATGAGTTTTATAAATCATGCTGATCATGAGATATACTTATGGTAGTGTTTTTTAGGTTTAAAAATAACTAGCAACCTAGCATAAAACTTCCCAAGAACAAGTAGACTATCTCCAAAAAAGGTAGCAGTAAAAGAAACATATCAAGTATCATAAGGTAAAACTACCAGTGTGCGCCAACAAACAGACACGAACCCACTGACAAGTAAGTATGTCTGTAAGAAAACAAGAAAACTACCTCACAACAGCAAGAGGAAAATCCCTATAACTCAAGGGATCACCAGCAACACCACCGCAAAACTAGCCGTCCACTCGGCTACTAGTCAGAACCTGAGGCATTCAAAAAAGAAAAGAACACCTCAGCAAGTAAAACAAGAAAATCAGAATCAGAGCGTTAAATCAAAATGGAACAAGTGAGTAAGCAAACATGACAATAAAAGCAAACATTGCCCAAAGAAGCAAAAGTACCCCAAGTACCAAACAACAACACCAAGCCCTGCTCAAATCCTGCAGAGGCTACAAGGCAAAATACAAGAAAAAAAAACTTGCCACTATATGTTGCATTTAACAAGGAAGAAACACCTAACGATCCTAATTTGTGAGTTAATGGCAGTAGTAAACAAAATGAAGCTGAGTTGGTGACCAAAAACAGTCCCCCAAGCCAAACAGTTCCACTAAAAATGAAATTCCACTGTGTCAGCACAAAACCACCACAAACCCAGCATGTACCTGGGATAAAAAGGGTGGCGGCCACAGCAAATGCCCAGCCCGTACCTGGGACTAAAAAGTGGCGGCCACGGCTCGCACACACAACATCCCGCTCCTTTAGAGCGTCAAAACACCACAACCTGCCATAACCCACGATTCGGCCCTCAAAACAAAGGAAAAACGAAAGGCCGACAACACATTTCCCCTAGGAGGTAATCACTCGGGAAGAAAAGTAACTGGAAAGAAATAAATTTCTGCCTACAGGAATCGTCGAATGCAGCTTGATGATTTTCGTCGAGCGTTGGAACAAAATCGTCGAACGCAGGAAAATCGTCGAACACAGCTCGACGATTTTCGTCGAATCACAGGACACGGGAAATCGACGAACTCCGTTCGATGATTTGCCTTTCGTCGATCACATGCCACGGGAAAAGTCGTCCAACGCCGTTCGACGATTTTCCTTAACCGCAGGCCACAGGAAATCGTCGAACTCTGTTCGACGATTTTGCGTTAAACGCATGCCATAGGAAAACGTCTAATACATGCCACGGGGAATATCGTCGAACGCCGTTCGACGATTTTCCTTTCGTCGAACAAATGTCACGGGAAAATCGTCGAACGCCGTTCGACGATTTTCCTTAAGCCGAACACTGGCCACGGGAGAATCGTCGAACTCCGTTCGACGATTTCCGTCATACCCAGAACTAAGGCACATCGTCGAACCCAGATCGACGATTTCCATCGATCTGGCAGCATTGAGTGTACAACATTCCTGTACCTCCAACTTCGTTCCCGACCAAACTCCTTAGCCAAATTCAAATCTATTACTGGTAATATAAGTATGAAATCTCACTGCTATTAAATTCTAGGGTTGAAAGGCTAGATACTACCCAAATAGAGGTTTTAACAGGGAACACTTTGAATGATTATCAGGGAACAATTTGATAAAAACAAACAAGACTACAGTACTCCAGCCGAAGATTTGAGTTTCAGAACTTGAGAGAATGCAAACAGAAACATAAAGGGCCATAATGGTTAATGATTCACATGCTTTTGACGGAAAAACAGAGTAAAATATTAATCTTGGGAAACAGGGAAAAATTATAGCAAATATGATCATGAAAAGGAGAAGAAAACTTGGCAAGGGTAGGAGCACCACTTGCCTCAAATACCAGCGATTTATCTTGCACAGCCCTTCCTCTCTCTCTCGGCTCCAGCTGCAACAGCACCTAACAGGATTCTAAAGTTTTAATGGCGGAGAAGGATCAAACCAGAAATTCCAAGACCCAGAGAAAACCACGAAAATTGAATCTCTTACTGTAGGAATGAAGGTCTAGGCGAGAGCACTCCAAATCCGCTTTCAGAATCGAATTCCGTCCACTAACGCTCCCAAAATCGGCGTCTGAAGGGTACAGGGTTGGCAGTTTTACTTCCTCTCAACAGGCAACAGTTATAACCTCAAGGAAGGAGACAATGAAAAGTCTGGATTTTGTCTAAGACTTTATATATAAATGCATGGACGCGTCTAATCAGCCCTACCGCCTCTGGATTCAATTCAAGTTTCATTAATTAATTATTTGCATTATTATTATTAATACCACAAAACGACGCGAAAATCGAACCACCTCGGATTCCGACGAAATTCACACTGTAGCTAATTACCCATGCTACGAATGCAACAACGAAGTCGAAATCAACTTTAGACGAACCAAACTAGGGTTATCACTACCCGAATCCAAAACACAAGCATCCCCCGAGAGGCCTCACCGGTCACCAAAACAGACCCGGCTTGTTAGGGGATCTTGCCAAAAAGGCTACCAATAACCACACAAGGAACCAAAAGAGCTAAGACCACGCTCTAACAAACGGCACAAGCCGGAAACACGTCAACGTAACGCCAAACGAAAATTAAATAATCGCAGAAAAATCGGGGGCGTTACACTGGGTGACCTCCTCCTGGAACCGATCGACGTATCTCCCCAACGTCTCATTCACTCCCTACTTGATGTGGAACAGGGACTCAGACTCCTTCTTCCTCCTCTTCGAGGTAGTGAACCTCAGCATGAACCCCCGACGCAGGTCCTCGAAGCAGTAGATGGAGCTGGCCGACAGCTGGTGAAACCATTCCCTCGCCTTTTCCTTGAGGGTAATGATGAAGAGTCGACACTTGAACCCATCCGACATCTGCCGGATCGAGACCATGTCCTCAAACCACTGGACGTGTTGGACCGGGTCTCCCTTCCCGGTGTAGTAGGACATCTCGGGTTCCCTGAACTCCTCCAGAACTAGAGCAGAAGATACTAACTCGCTGAAGTGGCTGCCTCCCCCTACTGGGCGAGCTGGCGCATCTCGCGGGCCCAACTCGCCGATCCAGCCTCTGCCTACCGAGCCGGGGAAGAGCTCGCGCCCGGGGAGCTCGCACCCCGGCCTTCCTCGGCCACTTCTTTCCCAGCTCGCCTGTCGGGGGCGTCCTCGCCCAGAGAGGGGGCGGCTGCGATCTGGATAGCTGGAGTCGAGCACTCGGCACGCGTGCCGAGTGCGAACTTGATGAGGCCCAGCACCTCGTTCCTGAAATCTTCAAACATCCCCACCGTGACTAGAGGTGGGGGGGGGGGGGGGGTGAGTCCGACCTGTCAGATCCTTGCCCTCCTGTCATCGAGCTCGCTAAAGGTTTTCTGTACTGACCACGCTCCACGCTCACCGCACTAAAATGTTGAAACCAAAAATCGGTCTCCTGTGGAGTTCACCCTCGGGAAAGGGGGTGATCGCACACCTACTTCGCTCATGCAAACAAAATAACAAAGGAAACAAGGAAGAACTGACCCAAGGGCTCGGCGGGGAGGACCCACCACACGCCCGGAAGATCTAAGAGCGCTTCCCCTACTTAGCCAAATGCCGAGCTAAGGTATCCTCCGAAAGCGCTTGAGAGACGAGCAAGAGAGCACGAGAAACATGTTTTCTTAGGTACCTCTTGGGTCCTATTTATAGATTTCTGAAAATGACCTGCAAATAGCCAACTCCCGCTGTTCTGAATGGCTATGTGCAGTCCAGATTGACCTGCCAACAACGTAATTCCGCTGTTCTGAAAGGCTATGGGCAGGCCATCGGGGACACAATAGTAAAAAGAATCTCATAGACCTGGGCGAGCTGAGGAGCTCGGCCACCCCTGAACGTCCTGCTCGCCTACTGTCTGTCGAGCTCTATAAGGCGAGTGCGAGCTGGCTGCGGTGCTCGCCATTCGATCTTTCTTCATTAGTCGAGCTTAGCTCGACGAAGCCCGGGCCTGGCTCGGCGAATGACGAGCTCAATATTCCTTTATTACCTCCTATAATGAATCAATTTGTGATCCATGACATAGAAGATAAATCATGCTCAAGGTTGTTTGAATTCTGTTAGAATGAAGGATCAAACATAACTACTTCTCAGTTCCTAGATTTTGTTTTTAATGTACATCCAACCAAGTATTCTTTAAAATGTACATTTGAATTTTTTTTGTATATTATATTAAAAAGAAGTATTGTTTTAGGTGATTTGACAAGATAAATAAGACATTCAACTAATCAAAGACATTCATTTACTCGTCCCATCAAAGTGTCGCGCGTTCTACTTAGGGTTCGTTTGTTTCAGCGGTAATCTTCCTTTCTGTTGAATTCGGCTCCGTTTGGCATGGTGGTGGCAGTCGTAAATGCATGGGTTAAACTGTCATCATCTGTTAAGTATGACCTAACAAACATCATCTGTTTGAACATAAAAGTGGATGAAGTTTCTTAGGTGGACGTTCATTCTCAGGCTCAGCTTCTTTCCGACGCGCTAAAGCCCGTTTTCTCCTTGCGCTTCCAGGTGGCGCTCTCGGATCTGCAACGACGAGGGTCGGCGGAGCCGTGTTCCGGCGGGGAGGGAGGTGCCGTGCTCCGGGCTTCCGGCGGGGGTGGAGGGGCTGTGCTCCGGCGAGGAGCGGTGGAGCCGTGCTCCGGCGAGGGACGGCTGAAGTTGGTGAAACCTGCTGGCTCGCAATGATCCTGATTATTCTCCAACATACGGGGGACGGTGGAGCATATCCATGGCGGTGCTGCTTTCATTAGGCGGAGCCTTGAAATGAAGAATATGAACAGTTATAATAATAATAATAGAAAATTATTATTGAGATCGCATAAATAAATATTTGTAACTCATTGATATTTGTACTCAAAATGGATATTTGTGATAGTGTTGCTCGAAGCATCCGGATGGGGATCAAAGTGGAATCCCCTACCCGTTGCCCCTAGGTGGGTATAAATAGGCAAAACCCTTAGGAGTTACTACGGGTATGGGTTAACCGTGTACCCTAACTAACCCGTTAAGCCTCCGAACCCGTTATTAGTCCAAATATACACTAACAATCTCCTCCTATATTTGTGACAAATAACGTGTACGTTTCGGAGTGCAGAAAGTGGAGAATATCAAAAATAAATTTCCGACTTTACACAATTCCATAAGAGTTAGCACAGTTTTTAAAGAAAACACAAACATGAGTCTCAAAACAATAACATAATACATCCTGGAAATAAAAGTGCTACTCAATAATAAATAAGTCTGGAAAACAAAAAATGACTATAGATAAACGTGTAACAATTCTACTCGGAGAGTAGATCATCATCATCTATGTCAAAATCCACTTTCTCTCCTCCATCTTCACCAGTGCCTGCAAGGAATTTCATGAGTCAGACTCTATGAATTCATAAACATATGCAGTGACATATCAAAGTAAACTAGCTCTACTTAAATGAGCTTAGCACTTGTAGCAGTAGTGAAGTAACACTGTCAGCATCTCTATCCAGTCTAGCTAGGACCAGTCAAGTTTTGATTTAATAAATCAAACGTTGTTTTCTTGCGCATTAGTGGTCACTATGTACCTCATCATATGATTTGGCACACCGTTATTTGCAACATCATCAAATGTGGAATAATGTGCTATGATCACTAATGTTAGATTAACACATACAACGACTTTCTATTCCCAGTTGAATAATTCTCAAATCAGCTTACAACGAGAAAGATGTTAGGTCATCAGGTGTGGAATGACTAGCATCTAACCATCTTGGGCTTTCATCAAGAAATTATTTGGGGTTTTCAGTCTGTTATTAGATGCTTGAATGTTGCGACTATAGGTTCTTGCTATGAAAACATAACATAGGAGGAAGTTTCATATTTCTATGAACTTTAATCCCATCTCCCCGATGTTTTAATGGTGAGAACTCTATTTAAGCCCTTTGTTAAGGCGTCTGCAACATTATCTTTTGACCTCACATCAACGAGGTTCACAATCCCTTGACTCGTAAGGGAGGTCAACCAGGCTTGTTTCATCCTGAGTTGCCTTCTTTTGCTATTGAACAAAGTGTTCGTAGCAATCGTTTTTGTAGCCTGATTGTCGCAGTAAACTGCAACAGAACTCAACTTCAGGCTTGACAGTGGAATGTCCATCACCAAATCTCTTATCCACTCTGCTTCTTCTCCTGCTGAAGCTAGAGCGTAGAGTTCGGATTCCATAGAAGACAAAGCAATACATGATTGTCTCTTGGACTTCCAGGCTACAGCTGCTCCTCCTAGTGTGAATATAAATCCACTAGTGGACTTGCTGTCGTTTAATTCTGAGCACCATGATGCATCAGAATATCCTTCCAATACTGGAGGATGACCATGATAACATAAAGCATACTTTTGAGTGTGCTTTAGGTATCGCATCAGCCTATCGAGGGCATCCCAATGGTCTTGGCTAGGATTACTAGTGAATATGCTTAACATGCCGACCGTAAAGGCTATGCCAGGTCTTGTGCAGACCATAGCATACATGAGACTACCAATCAGTTTAGCATAATCTGACTGTCTAACCGCAACTCCATCATTGGGCTTCAAGCGATTATTGTAATCGTAAGGTGTCTCCACTGCTCTACGTTCACTGTATCCCCACGTGTCCAACAAGGACTTTATGTAGTGGCGTTGACTTAGGAAAATGCCATTTTTCCCAAAGCTCACTTGCATGCCTAGTATAGTCTCAGCTACACCTAGGTCTTTAATGCTAAACGTCCGCATTAGTTCTGACTTAACGTCATTCACTACGGATTGATCAGAACCAAGAATCAGCATATCATCCACATACAAGCATATTATAGCGACTTTGTTCGATCTATGACGTATGTAAAGACATTTGTCCGAGAGACTCGACATGAATCCCATGTTCCTTACACTATAGTCAAACTTCTCATGCCATAATTTTGGTGCTTGTTTAAGTTCGTATAGCGATTTGATCAACTTACAGACCTTACTTTCGTGACCGTGAACTATGAAACCTTCAGGTTGGCTCATGTATATCTCTTCGGTCAGATCTCCGTTCAAAAACACAGTCTTAACATCCATTTGATGAACAATAAAGTTCTCAATAGACGCAATAGCAAGGAGTATCCTAATGGTTGCTAAGTGACACACTGATGAATATACATCAAAGTAATCCACCCCACTAACTTGTGTGAAACCTTTAGCCACCAGGCGTGCTTTATACTTAGCTACGCTACCATCAGGGTTGAGCTTCTTTTTCAGAACCCACTTACACCCTATAGTTTTAGCCCCTTTTGGCTTATCAACCAACGTCTAGGTGTTGTTCTGAAGCAAAGAGTTCATCTCTTCATCAATGGCCTCTTTCCAGAGTAGAGAATCCCTTGATCTCATCGCGTCCTTATATGTGGATGGATCAGCCTCAACGTGGTAAGTGACAAAATCACTACCGAAGGTTCTGGGAGTTCTCTCTCTCATCGAAGTCCGTCTAGACTCTAGGACATTATTGTCTACCGGGACTGAATAGGAGGTGCTCGGTACTGATTCTGGTTCTTCCTCAGTAATAGTTGCTTGCATACCTGGGATGGTCAGGTTCTTATCCTTAAGGAACTTATCCTCAAAGAACACAGCATCCCTAGACTCAATAATTATATTATTAGACAGGTCTAAGAATCTATCTGCAGCACTATCTTCAGCACAACCTAAGTAGACGCACGTGTTAGTCCTAGGTCCCAGTTTAGACCGTCTAGGGTCAGAGACCCTGACATAGGCTATGCAGCCCCAGGTCTTAAGTTTAGTCAATGTCGGGGGTCTCTTAAACCAAAGCTCATAGGGTGTGACGTCTAACTTAGCATGAGGGACTTTGTTCAGAATGTTATTTGCAGTTAAAACTGCTTCTCCCCAATAGACAGTAGGCATGCCAGCAGTGAGCAACATAGAGTTCAACATCTCTGTTAACGTTCTATTTTTCCGCTCGGCTATACCATTCGATTGGGGTGAGTAAGGAGCAGTGGTTTCTGCTATGATCCCTTGAGAGGCAAGGAAACCCCGGAACTCACTGGACATGTATTCTCCTCCTCTATCACTTCTAAACCTCTTAATTCTCATGTCTAGTTGGTTCTCTACCCTGGTTTTGAAAAGACAAAACTTTTCAAACGCTTCATCTTTAGTTTTAAGAAGATAGATGTGACAGAACCTAGAGCAGTCATCTATAAACGTGATCATATACTTCCTTCCTCCTCTGGTGACAAAACTTTTAAAGTCACATATGTCGGAATGTATAAGCTCTAGAGGTGTTGTGCTCCTAGTAACCGCACTAAAAGGTTTCCTAGTGATCTTAGTCTGAGCACACACATCACATTTCTCAGGCTGTGACTTAGTGTCTAATGTGATCTGGTGAGTTCTAGCTATTTGGAACATTTTCCTATAGTTCACGTGTCCTAGTCTCTCATGTAGAGTCTTAGGGCTAACTAAGTTTGTTTGAACTTGTTGAACTATTTCGTTTGCTAGACTTAGTTGGTACATCCTATTTTGGACGTATGCACATCCAAAATAGTGTGAGTTAACTGACAGTGTTACTCTACCGCTACAAAAAGTAAATGACATACCAGTATCACATAAAAGACTAATAGACACTAAGTTAGTAGCTAGTGAAGGAATAAATTTGACACGCTTTAAAATTAAAGACTTACCTGAGGACAGCAGCAAGGTTGCATTCCCCACCTTCAGTACGTCAGCTGTGTCTCCATTGGCCACCGTCACAGACTCTTTTACAGTAGTGAGACCTGTCATAAGAGCAGAATTGTTGCAAACGTGGCACGTCGCCCCCGAATCCAAGTACCACTCCGTGCTGGCCGTAGCGTTTCCGACCATTGCAACAAAGTCGGAAGGCTCAGCTTGGCTAACCATATTGGCTTGGTTGCCATCCTATGGTGCTTTGGTTCTTTCCCTTTTAGGGAGCCTGCAATCAGATGCGCTGTGTCCCCACTTGTTGCAGTTAAAACACTTGCCCTTGAATTTTTTATTGCGTTTGTTAGGGCCTGCAACTTGGGAGCGACCATGGGAGGGTCTGGTCCTCTTAGGGTTCGGCACGCGTTTAGAACTAAGAAGCATGTTAGTTGCAGCCTTCTGCTTGCTAACAGTTTCTAAAGCGTGTCGAATCCTATTTTCATCCTCAATGCGAATAAATCGCTTGAGGTCATTAAGACCGACCTGCATCTTCTTGCGGTACATTTCAGTTTTAAAGTTGTACCACGTAGAGGGCAGTTTAAAAATAATCGTGTCAGCAACAAAGCTGTCTGGCAGGGAAATGTTCTCACTATGTAAAGAATCTACTATAGCTTCAAAATCCGATACCTGAGGGAGAATCGCCTTCTCCTCGTCGAACATGAAGGAGTGGAATTTGTCCACCAGGTGTGCCTTGGACAGATCCTCCTCTTGCCTGAAGTGCTCCTCCAGTGCCTCCCAGATTTCCTTGGCGGTCTTCATTTTGATGTACGTCTTCGCCAGACTGGAGGACAAGCAGTTCAGCAGGTAGTCGCGGCAGAAGTCCTCATCAGCAATCCACTGGGCTTCATCGTCAGTCCCCATAACAGCAGCACGATCAGACTGAACTGTGTAGAACACGTTCAGGTACTTCATCCCAAACTGCGTATTCAACTTCCAGTCGTTGAATTCGGTCGCTGTAAACTTCTCCAATTTTATCATCGGAACTGGGGAGGAAAAATTATTGCCCTTCATCATTGTGACAGCCTCCAATATCTTGGAAATTAGACAAACTCGAGATCTCCTCCAGAAGAATAAATCTCTAGTTTTTCAACCAAAAAAAATTTATCACTGCTGCTTCTCTGTTGTCGAGATCCCAAATTATTTTCTGTTATGCTTCCTTTGATTTCTGCTTCTCACAGTCAAAGCTTTAAGCTTTGGATAACACAAGCTGAGAGCTTCCTCCCTCTTCCAAAAAATGGATTGGCAATGAAGGCTAGCCGGCTGTGTTTGGACACGGAAGAAACAGAGGCGGCAGGATCCTTTTCCTTTCCGATTCCAGGCAGGGAAAAAAAACGTAAGCCTCCTTTTTCTCGATCAAGCAGCGGAGGCGGAGTCCTTCCCAGGCGGCTGAAATCCGCACAGGAAATGGGGCTGAAATCCGCACAAAAAAAAACTTTCTTCCTCCCGATCGACTCAGCGGCGGCGACTGTAACAGCGAAAAACTGTTCCGTCTTCCCGATTGAAACAGCGGCCAAGGATAGATTTCTCCTGTGCGAAAACAAGAGCACCGGTCGGCGTCTCTTCCTTCTGATTTTAGCGTGAACTCCGACAGCGGTTCTGATTCCAGCGGCGTCCGGGAGACAACCAGCGGCGACCCCTCCCTCCGAAAGCAGCGACGGGAACGAGAAGACCTAATCCCGATCTGGATCAATCGAGCAGCGACAGGATTTTCCACTTCTCTGTCGTTTCCGATCACCAACGGCGGTTGGCCCTCTCCGATTTCAGCGACGGCGGATGGGAATCAATCGTTCCTATTCCGATTCCATGCAGTGGCTATCCCGATCGGCGACGGGATGAGAACTGCAGTCGACGAATCGATCGATCGGCGGGGCTTTTCTCCAGGCGGCGGTTGTTTTCTTCGCGAACTGCTGGAAACAGCGGTTACGGATGCACAAAACGTGAGCGACGGGGGCGTAACTTCGAGTTTGATAGTGTTGCTCGAAGCATCCGGATGGGGATCAAAGTGGAATCCCCTACCCGTTGCCCCTAGGTGGGTATAAATAGGCAAAACCCTTAGGAGTTACTACGGGTATGAGTTAACCGTGTACCCTAACTAACCCGTTAAGCCTCCGAACCCGTTATTAGTCCAAATATACACTAACAATTTGTACTCATAATTGATATTTGTATTCATACATAATAATATTAAGAAAAACAATGAGATCTTCTGAGAGGCGTTAGTCACTCCCGCACACCATGCATGAGTTGCAGATATCCGAACCTTCCCGGCGTAACCAAAATCATTGTCGCCACAAACCACATTCGCCGTCGCCACGCCAACAACCATCATCGCTGCCGCCGCGCCAACCGTCATCACCACCCCCGCAAACCGCCATAGCCGTCGTCGTAAACCGCCATCGCGCCGACGTTGCACCGAAACTGCCGCCGCCGCAAACAGCCATCGCCGACGCCGCAAATCGTCATCGCCGACGCCGCAAATCGTCATCGTCATCGCCGCAAACCGTCATCGCCGCCTCTGCACCGGAACTGCCGCCGTCGCAAACCGCCATCGCCGAAACCGCCATCACCGTCGTCGCAAATGCCAGCGCCGACGCTGCACCGCCATCGCCGTCGCCGCAAACCGCCAATGCCGTTGCCGCAAACCGCCATCGCCGACGCTGCACCGAAACTGCCGCCGCCGCAAACCGCCATCGCCGCCGCTGCACCGAAACTGCCGCCGCCGCAAACCGTCATCGCCGTCGCCTCAAACCACCATCGTCGTCGCCGCAAACCGTCATCGCCGACGCCGCACCGAAATTGCCGTCGCCGCGTCAACTGTCATCGCCGCCGCCGCGCCAACCGGTATCATGTGTCTTCGGCTTCTAACTCGTGAACTTGAGAGTGAGTTATTATTTGACTTACCCTACTCTGTTGTTATGCTAGAACATACACATATGACCTAAAACGAACTATTATTAGTTTATTACAGGTTATTATAGGTTGACCGACATCGAGTAAATGGGCGGAAGACGCTACGGAATAAAGGACGTCACGTGCGACGAGATATTATCGGACCGCCAGCGAGAGTGAAGGTTCGGCTGCATGACTTTAAGACCCGAGAAAAACAGAAATGAAGTTTGTGTTGGGTACAAATATCAGATAAGTTTTTGGAAAAAATATGCTCAAATTTATATTATTTTGAATATAAATATCTAATTATAGGGTCTCAATAACAATTCCCTAATAATAACTATTATTAGTTTATTACTACTGCTATTATACTAAGTTACAATGCAGTTATATTATAATAATATAATATAATATAAATGAAATTATAATTCATTTAAATTATTATTATCATACATGATATTGTTATTATTATATTATTATTATTATGATTACTTTTATTATTATTAATTATTATTGTTATTAATCAAAATTAAGGGCCAGCTTCGGGAATTGAAATTAGAATTGATCTGAATTTCAATGTAGTTGTTTGGCTGTATGATGACTTTATATAAATGGAATTGGAATTGGTCTGGAATTGTTTTTTTTTTTTCTGATGACTACAAGATAGGGAAACGATAGTAAGATTGGGCGATGTTGGCGGGATCTGCCGACGGCAGCGAGATCGGCCGATGACGACGAGATCAGATGACGATGGCGAGATTGTGAGATAACCGTGATATTCAACAATTATGGCGAGATCGGACGATGACGGCAAGATCGGGCGATAACAGCAAGATCGGGCAACGACGATGAGATCAGGCGACGACGGCGAGCTCGGACGACGACAAACAATACAAAACAGAATTCTATGAAATATCTGTCTTTACCCCTAAGAATTAATCATAGTACAAAATTGAATTTCATGTAATTGAACCAATTCCAATTCTGCATGATTTCCTAACATCCGAACACTAGAATTAGAATTATGTTGCCCCAATTCCTATTCTCAATGTCAATTCTAGAGATGTGAACGAGCCCTAAGGCTCCGTTCGGCCCCCAAGAAATGGAATTGAGGAATTGGAATTCAGCCAATTCCAAAACCAGCAGGAATTGGAATTGACTAAATTACAATTTTGTTGTTCGGCTGCTGAGCAGAATTGTACATCAAGGGTTGGAATTAGACAATTCTGGTGTTCGGATGCAGAATGGAATTCAAACCTGAAATTGAAATTAACATAATAGAAAAACTAATACATAAGAATATATAGAATCTCCCAAGACAATATAGTTTTCACTAAAAATAAAGTCCAAATAGTGTCCACAAACATAAAGCCCACAAACCTAAAGTCCACAAACATAAACTCGTCAAACATAAAGTTCACAAACAAAGTCCTAAAACATAAAACCCACAAACATAAAGTCCACTGAAATACTGATAATTAAGCTGCATGCGCAACCACTCCAACTTCAGATCGTCTGGCAAAGCCATGAATACCTCATACTTAGTGATATCGCGAGTGAGTACATCCATGACCTTGCGTATTTCATGCCTCTCCAGACTCGGTAGATTTTCAAGGGCAACATATATGACTTGAGCATGTGCCATAAACGTATCTGCAGTAATAGCGTGTCTCCCAAAAAATGGAGCCTCTGACCTATCTCATTTTGCCTGACATTCCCACGACATTCCCGCTCCACATCTCCAAAAACTATCAGGTCCGTTCAGCGTGCGGGAATTGACTTTCTGGAATTGGCTTTGGCCGTCAGAAAGCCAATTCTGACGTTCGGCGGGACAGAATTCAAGGGCATGCGGATCTCTACCGCTATGCATATCTCCACCTCTCTACTTCGGCAAGACAAACCCACGACGCCACCACCTGCTTCCATATGGTAACCTCCTCCTACTACCTCTGCAAGGACATCCTGATAGAATCAATTATAATTTTTCTCAAAACCAAACAATTTATATTGAAATTCAGTAGATCACAGTCACAAAAGATAAAAAGGTGATTGTTATTAACACTACAGTTTTGGTTAGTCGCACAACTTTTCTTCGAATTTCTCGCGCCTTTTGGAAATACTTTTTGTACATGCATTTTTAGAAAAAGTGTTCAACATGAAAGTTGTAGATCTCGATGAGATCTACAACTTTTGTGTTGAACACTTTTCCTAAAAATGCATGTACAAGGTGTATTTATAAAAGACGCGAAATATGTGTGTATTTCCAAAGTACGCATTGTACATGCATTTTTAGGAAACGTGTTCAACACGAAAGTTGTAGATCTCGTTGCGATCTATAACTTTCGTGTTGAACACTTTTCCTAAAAATAAATGTGCAAGACGTATTTCTAAAAGACACTAGAAATTAGGAGAAAACGTTGTGCGAGTAGCTAAAACTGTAGTGCTAGTAACAATCACCTAAAAAAACACAAAGTCAAAATCAAAACCACCGAAGGGAACAAACCCTAAACGGCAGAACAGAAGCAAGAACCAGAAGAATTTCCCGCAAATCGCTATAGATGACTTCCAACCTTCACAAAAGCTAACTCTACTCACACTCCCGCCCTATTTATAGTTCAAAACAACCTTTAAGAAAATTACAAAAATGTCATGCTTTATTCAAACACAACAAATTGAATGCCACCACCCGCAAGTTGAGAAATATGAAATGTATAATGGATCCTAACATTTTCTAGTAATGCCAACTTATATGCCACCACCCCTACTTTTTTTATCACTTGGAATGACCCCAAAAATTGGGGAGTTGGCTTGTGGAACCCCCGGGATCGCATGCTCGTCTGTTTATATGGTTGAAGCCTGATATACGCCCATGCCCCCACTTCCAACTGTCTTTCTCGTCGTTTTTCGTCCCCCAAAACCTTCGTCCTGTTCTGAGCTGCTGCTAAATTTACTTTGAGAAGGTTAATCATTCACTCCCTAGCATTTAACGATCTGTCCACCTCTGGCGCCCGGGCAGATCCTTCCTCATACATGGGTAACATGGTAGGTTCTTGTTTGTATATAATTTCAAAAGGAGTCAACTTACTGGCCAAGTGGAAATTGGTGTTATATCAATATTCCGCTAATGGAAGCCAAATTGCCCAGCTTTTGGATCTCTCGAAACACATGCATCTCAAATATCCCTCAACAAATCGGTTAACCACCTCCGATTGGCCGTCGATTTGCAGGTGATAAGCTTAAGACAAATTCAAGTGCACTTGCAGTAGCTGGAAGATCTCCTGTCAGAAATCACTGATGAAGACTGTGTCTCCATCACTAATAATAGACGCAGACAGTCTGTGTAGACGAAAGATGGAATCCAAAAAAACTTGAGCTATCCCCTCCGCCGTATAAGATTGCGCCACCGCCGTGAAATGAGCCTGCTTGTTCAGTCGATCCACCACCATGAAAATGGTTGTTTTACCATAACTCTTAGGAAGATCATCAATAAAGTCCATGGTAATGTCTTGCCAAATCCTTTCCAGAACTGGTAATTGCTGGAGCAACCCTGCGGGCTTTTGACAATCTCCTTTACAGCATCTGCAAATTTCGCCTTGTTGGATATTTGAAAGAACTTCCGGCTTCATTCTCTTCCACCAAAAAACCCATTTCAGTCTTTTAAATGTTGTTGTGACCCTAGAATGCCCTCCCAGAGCCCCATCATGATACCACCCTAACAATTTAGGCTTCGTCGTTGGTACATTCCCTACCACCATTTTGCCTTTTCTTTTAAGCATTCCCGACCTCCATTCAAAATGTGGCTTGCTTTGAGCATCACATTCCTTTGCTGATATACGGATCATGTAACCATTAATCTTTAACACTCTGAATTACGTCCGAATGAACAGTGACTAAGGTAAACAATGTTGATTCTGCTAGATCCTCAAATTTTCGAGACAAGGCATATGCGCCCTGTAACACCCCATCCATCACATGGAATATAACAGAAGGTCCGACCCGTGTCCCAGGACGTGTTCAACACTCGATAAAACTCAGCCAATTCCAGAAAAGGACACGGCTCTGGACACACCTGTGTCACAGGCCTTGTGAACCATAATGACTCCAAAGCTCTCAATAACACTACCCATACATATACGAGTTTTGGGGCGTTACACGCCCACATTCAACTTGCCTTGTTTATATCAAATTTCAAAATAAAAACTCATTAATTTGGTGAGATAGCATTGCTATGCCGGAGTAGCTAGCTTTTGCTCTAGTAGAAACTTCAAGCTTCGATGATCTGTCTGGATGACAAGATGACCGCCCAGGAGATAGTGTCTCCAATGTTGCACCGCTAGGACGATGACTATTAATTCCTTCTCATATGTGGATAGACCCCTATTCACCTTTCCCAGAGCTTTGCTAAAAGACTAAAACAATCCACTGGTCTTCCCTGCTGAATCAATATGGCCCCCATGCCTATATCAGAAGCATCCATCTCCAAGGTAAAAGGAATTTAAAAGTTTGGTTGTTTTAAAACTGACGGTGTAGTCATCGCCTCCTTCAATCTCTGAAAGGATTGATCAGCTTCCTTGGTCCATACAAAGTATCCCTTCTTAAGCAATGCAGTTAACAATTGAGCTAATAGCCCGTAATGCCGAATAAATTGACGGTAATAACTCGTAATTAGGCCCAAGAACCCCCTCGGCTTCTTCAACGAATGTGGTGTGGGGCAAGTTAACATAGTTGATAACTTGTCTGAATCAGTGGCAACACCATCCTGAGAAATAACATGTCCCAGGTAGTGAATTTTGGTCATCCAAAATTAGCACTTGCTCTCGTTCAAATAGAATTTATTTATCCTCAATGTGGACAGAGCATTGTGAAGATGTTGTAGGTGTTCATGACAAGAGGAACTGAACACCAATATATCGTCGAAGAAAAAATGATAAATTCATGCAGCACTGCTTGGAACACCCTTTTAATTAGATTTTGGAACGTCGTTGGTGCATTTGTCAAGCCGAACGACATGAACTTGAACTCATAATGTCCCTCATGAGTTCTGAATGCTATTTTCTGGATGTCTAACTCCACCATCCTCACCTGATGGTAGCCGGCCCGCAAGTCCAGTTTGGAAAAGAATGCTGCACTGTGGAGTTCATCAATGAACTCATCAATCATTGGAATAAGGAATTTATCTTTTATTGTGTTCTTATTAAGCTGTCGACAATCAATACAAAATCTCCAGGTGTCATTAGTCTTCTTCACCAACAGCACAAGCGATGCATAGAGACTACAACTTTGTTGAATAATGCCCGAGGCTAACAAAATTATTTATGTTGGTGGTTATGGTGTGCAGATAGCCGCGTGACCACCATAACCACCCTCTATAGGCTATAAAAGAAGCCTCAGACCTCCTCATTTCTCACCTTTCTCCTCCCAGTTTTCTTCTTCCTCAAGTCGAAGCTCTGCTAAATTTCTCCTACAAGCAGCATTCGAGCCGAGCTCAAGCCGTTCCTGAGCCATATCAAGCCATCTCCAAGCTACGTTTGAGCCACCTTCGAGCCACCTGACGAAGCCCTATGTCTCCGCTTCCGGGAGGCCTTCGCAACGACAAACTCGAGTGCTCTGCTCCCGCGTTTAGTGCCAGTGGGACGCCCAGCAATGCCTATTGCCGCAAAGTATAATTTGTAACAAACGTCGGGCGCGACGACCTGTCGTCCTCCGTGTGCTAAGTGTTATCTCATCTCCAAATTATAATGAGGAACGGTCTGTCGCCCTCGATTTAACGAACAAACTATAACAACAAGGAAATAATGGACTTTGACTGACACAGATTCAGTCACGTGATTTTTTACCCAGTTGAGAGGTTTTTCACGTTAAAAGTTCGTGTGTACGATCGACCTACTTCATTGATAGTATGCGCGTTCGACTGTTCCGAGAGCTAAGGCGATCCAGGTTATTCCGGTCCGACCGGGACGTCGAGTTTGGCCGCATCAGATCCTTTGTCGTCATTGTGCCTTATCTTTTGTCATAATCTCACTAATGCTTAAGTATATCATGCCTTATGCAGTTATATCTCTTGATTTTTTTAAAAAATATCATTTTATATTGTAACGGCCTCCCCAACACATGCCTCGAAAGGACGACTGCCTACACCCCCAACATCCAGCTCGAAAGGATTCAACCTCAATCGGTCTGAGCACGCTTAACTATGGGACTTCCCAGGAGGTCACCATCTCGTGACTACTCCAATTGAGCTGCAAATCGGTTGAGTCTGAACCCTTTCATGCTGGATGCTGGGGATGCCGGCGATCGTCCTTTCGAGCCATGTGTTGGAGAGTCCGTCACACATATTACTGATTAAAATTGAATTTTAAAGTTAGAAGTATCATGTGCCATCCCATTCCTTCAAAGTCACTATCTTGTGGTTACATGCTTTATATGAATAATTGTCAAATGCAATGGCCTCTTGATTTGTGAAATGGTTTGAGCCAAATATTTTGTTAAATTGTTTGAACATATGCCAAGATTCACTATCTTTGATTTTGTGAAGATTCAGGGTGAGCTCTTTTTTTTATAGTGGTTGTGCAAAAAAAATACAAGGAGGTTGTGTAACTTCATCCTTTGGACCAATTGCTTCAATTAGTTAAAAGTTCAGAGAAATTTTCTTCACTAAATTTTTAAAATCTCTTCTCTTTATAGTTGTAGAATGTCTTTTTTCTTAGGCTCCGTTTGGAGGGACTTATTTTCACCGGTCAAGCGGCTACAACCACATGAATCAGATCATAATTGCAGTTTCTTATGGTCTGATTTATGCGGTCGTAACTGCTTGACCGGTAAAAATAAGTCCTCCCAAACGGAGCCTTAAATATATGTTTTATCTATGATAACTATAGCAGTTTTCTTAAAGGAGCTCAAAGGATTATATAAGGCATAGAGAGACAGATATGTTTTTATCTATGTTAACTATAACAATTTTGTTGTTTAATTAAATATTATAAGAATATCAAATTATAAAATTTGAGAAGTTTAATAAAATCTGTCTTTTCCAATTTCCTTATTAGGATGCACTATTGATGTAGGTCGAGAGTGCCCAAAGTCGGATTCACGCGCGAGTCAACCTCATCGCTTTGGACTTTAGAGATTCATTGTTTTAGTTTGAGTGGAACTCACAGGTATTTGACGAATCAAACCTTCCACGAGACTACACGGCCACAAGAACAAATTTGCAAACAATAATTTAGGATAGGATAATACTATACTCACATAAAACATATAAAAAAACCACAAAAAGTGGGTGCCACTCGGCACAAAAACACCCAACTCCTGTAATTAGATTTGCAAAGTTGGGGAAATAAGGAGGTCGGGTGGTTTTGTGCTGAGTGGGCCCCACTTTTTGTGATTTTTGGTATGTTTTAGGTGAGTATAGTATTATCTTTTAGGATAAGTGGTAATAAAAGCAATGTGACCGCAAAGGCAAGATCATAAGTATTTAATGGAGCGCATAAGTCTACTAATAAATATTAAGCAAGGATACCTTCACCAACACAGCAGAATAGAGGTCATTCCCAAATCCTTTGGCGCGGGAGGCGAGTAGGCAGAGGTCGGGTAACGAAGTCGACGCTACCCGCTGGTTGGATGACAGGAACATTCACTGGAAGAGATGCGACGTCAAGGCATCAAGATGGAGGCAGCAATAGAACTTCCGTCGGCAGAGAGAAACCCCATGGCGGGGACGACGCATGCGAACAAGGTGAATCTGGTTCTCGTCGGAAGTTGGCGTTGAAGCTGGTGCGTCGACGGCGTTTGGACGGAGGATTGTGCGCGTTGTTGTCAGCGACGTGAACCAGAGCGAAGGCGAAGACGGTGGCGCGGTCGGCCGGCAATCCAAAGAAGGAAACGGGTGTTCGTTCAAACTTTCACAAGGTAGAAACTGTTTCCAAATAAAATTGTGTTTTCAAATATTTATTTTGTATGATTTGGGTATTCTTAGATTTACAACAACAACAACACTCAAGCCTTTATCCCGCTATAGTGGGGTCGGCTATATGGATCCTTTGTCGCCATTGTGCCCTATCTTTTGTCATAATCTCACTAATGCTTAAGTACATCTATTTCCTTACAGTTTCATTTCAAGTCTTTATTGGTCTACCCCTCCCTCTTTTAACATGCCTAGTGACCAGACTCTCACAACGCCTAACAGGTGCCCCTAATGGTCTCTTTTGTACGTGTCCAAACCATCTTATACGAGCTTCTCGCATATTCTCTGCAATTGGTGCTACTCCTGTCTTATCCTTGATACTTTCATTCCTAATTTTATCTAATCTCGTGTGCAAGGACAAATTTTCTCCTAAGCATTCTCATCTTCGCAAGATCTCCTGTGCCCTTAAGATACCTCAAGATTCTTTTTGCAGCAGAACAATGAGATTTTTTAGGGCAGACCTGATACCTAGCACACTCAAGCCTTTATCCCAGTATAGTGGGGTCGGCTATATGGATCCTTTGTCGCCATTGTGCCCTATCTTTTGTCATAATCTCACTAATGCTTAAGTACATCATGTATTTCCTTACAGTTTCATTTCAAGTCTTTATTGGTCTACCCCTTTCTCGTTTAACATGCCTAGTGACTAGACTCTCACAACGCCTAACAGGTGCCTCTAATGGTCTCCTTTGTACGTGTCCAAACCATCTTATACGAGCTTCTCGCATATTCTCTGTAATTGGTGCTACTCCTCTCTTATCCTTGATACTTTCATTCCTAATTTTATCTAATCTCGTGTGCAAGGACAAATTTTCTCCTAAGCATTCTCATCTTCGCAAGATCTCATGTGCCTTTAAGATACCTCAAGATTCTTTTTGCAGCAGAGCAATGAGATTTTTTAGGGCAGGCCTGATACCTAGCACACTCAAGCCTTTATCCCACTATAGTGGGGTCGGCTATATGGATCCTTTGTCGCCATTGTGCCCTATCTTTTGTCATAATCTCACTAATGCTTAAGTACATCATGTATTTCCTTACAGTTTCATTTCAAGTCTTTATTGGTCTACCCCTCTCTCGTTTAACATGCCTAGTGACTAAACTCTCACAACGCCTAACAGGTGCCTCTAATGGTCTCCTTTGTACGTGTCCAAACCATCTTATACGAGCTTCTCGCATATTCTCTGTAATTGGTGCTACTCCTCTCTTATCCTTGATACTTTCATTCCTAATTTTATCTAATCTTGTGTGCAAGGACAAATTTTCTCCTAAGCATTCTCATCTTCGCAAGATCTCCTGTGCCCTTAAGATACCTCAAGATTCTTTTTGCAACAGAGCAATGAGATTTTTTAGGGCAGGCCTGATACCTAGCACACTCAAGCCTTTATCCCACTATAGTGGGGTCGGCTATATGGATCCTTTGTCGCCATTGTGCCCTATCTTTTGTCATAATCTCACTAATGCTTAAGTACATCATGTATTTCCTTACAGTTTCATTTCAAGTCTTTATTGGTCTACCCCTCTCTCGTTTAACATGCCTAGTGACTAGACTCTCACAACGCTTAACAGGTGCCTCTAATGGTCTCCTTTGTACGTGTCCAAACCATATTATACGAGCTTCTCGCATATTCTATGTAATTGTTGCTACTCCTCTCTTATCCTTGATACTTTCAGTCCTAATTTTATCTAATCTCGTGTGCAAGGACAAATTTTCTCCTAAGCATTCTCATTTTCGCAAGATCTCCTGTGCCCTTAAGATACCTCAAGATTCTTTTTGCAGCAGAGCAATGAGATTTTTTAGGGCAGGCCTGATACCTAGCACACTCAAGCCTTTATCCCACTATAGTGGGGTCGGCTATATGGATCTTTTGTCTCCATTGTGCACTATCTTTTGTCATAATCTCACTAATGCTTAAGTACATCATGTATTTCCTTACAGTTTCATTTCAAGTCTTTATTGGTCTACCCCTCTCTCGTTTAACATGCCTAGTGACTAGACTCTCACAACGCCTAACAGGTGCCTCTAATGGTCTCCTTTGTACGTGTCCAAACCATCTTATACGAGCTTCTCGCATATTCTCTTTAATTGGTGCTACTCCTCTCTTATCCTTGATACTTTCATTCCTAATTTTATCTAATCTTATGTGCAAGGACAAATTTTCTCCTAAGCATTCTCATCTTCGCAAGATCTCCTGTGCCCTTAAGATACCTCAAGATTCTTTTTGCAACAGAGCAATGAGATTTTTTAGGGCAGGCCTGATACCTAGCACACTCAAGCCTTTATCCCACTATAGTGGGGTCGGCTATATGGATCCTTTGTCGCCATTGTGCCCTATCTTTTGTCATAATCTCACTAATGCTTAAGTACATCATGTATTTCCTTACAGTTTCATTTCAAGTCTTTTTGGTCTACCCCACTCTCGTTTAACATGCCTAGTGACTAGACTCTCACAACGCTTAACAGGTGCCTCTAATGGTCTCCTTTGTACGTGTCCAAACCATCTTATACGAGCTTCTCGCATATTCTCTGTAATTGGTGCTACTCCTCTCTTATCCTTGATACTTTCATTCCTAATTTTATCTAATCTCGTGTGCAAGGACAAATTTTCTCCTAAGCATTCTCATCTTCGCAAGATCTCCTGTGCCCTTAAGATACCTCAAGATTCTTTTTGCAGCAGAGCAATGAGATTTTTTAGGGCATGCCTGATACCTAGCACACTCAAGCCTTTATCCCACTATAGTGGGGTCGGCTATATGGATCCTTTGTCGCCATTGTGCCCTATCTTTTGTCATAATCTCACTAATGCTTAAGTACATCATGTATTTCCTTACAGTTTCATTTCAAGTCTTTATTGGTCTACCCCTCTCTCGTTTAACATGCCTAGTGACTAGACTCTCACAACGCCTAATAGGTGCCTCTAATGGTCTCCTTTGTACGTGTCCAAACCATCTTATACGAGCTTCTCGCATATTCTCTGTAATTGGTGCTACTCCTCTCTTATCCTTGATACTTTCATTCCTAATTTTATCTAATCTCGTGTGCAAGGACAAATTTTCTCCTAAGCATTCTCATCTTCGCAAGATCTCCTGTGCCCTGAATATACCTCAAGATTCTTTTTGCAGCAGAGCAATGAGATTTTTTAGGGCAGGCTTGATACCTAGCACACTCAAGCCTTTATCCCACTATAGTGGGGTCGGCTATATGGATCCTCTGTCGCCATTGTTCCCTATCTTTTGTCATAATCTCACTAATGCTTAAGTACATCATGTATTTCCTTACAGTTTCATTTCAAGTCTTTATTGGTCTACCCCTCTCTCGTTTAACATGCCTAGTGACTAGACTCTCACAACGCCTAACAGGTGCCTCTAATGGTCTCCTTTGTACGTGTCCAAACCATCTTATACGAGCTTCTCGCATACTCTATAATTGGTGCTACTCCTCTCTTATCCATGATACTTTCATTCCTAATTTTATCTAATCTCGTGTGCAAGGACAAATTTTCTCTCAAGCATTCTCATCTTCGCAAGATCTCCTGTGCCCTTAAGATAACTCAAGATTCTTTTTGCAGCAGAGCAATGAGATTTTTTAGAGCAGACCTGATACCTAGCACATGAATTAGATCATAATTGCAGTTTCTTATGGTCCGATTCATGCGGTCGTAACTGCTTGACCGGGAAAATAAGTTCTCCCAAACGAAGCCTTAAATGTATGTTTTATCTATGATAACTATAGCAGTTTCTTAAAGGAGCTCAAAGGATTATGTTTTTATCTATGTTAACTATAACAATTTTGTTGTTTAATTAAATATTATAAGATTATCAAATTATAAGATTTGAGAAGTTTAATAAAATTTGTCTTTTCCAATTTCCTTATTAGGATGCACTATTGATGTAGGTCGAGAGTGCCCAAAGTCGGATTTACGCGCGAGTCAACCTCATCGCTTTGGACTTTAGAGATTCATTATTTTAGTTTGAGTGGAACTCACAGGTATTTGACGAATCAAACCTTCCACGAGACTACACGGCCACAAGAACAAATTTGCAAACAATAATTTAGGATAGGATAATACTATACTCACATAAAACATATCAAAAAATCACAAAAAGTGGGCTCCACTCGGTACAAAAACACCCAACTTCTGTAATTAGTTTGCAAAGTTGGGGAAATAAGGAGGTCGAGCGTTTTTGTGCTGAGTGGGCCCCACTTTTTGTGGTTTTTGGTATGTTTTAGGTGAGTATAGTATTATCCTTTAGGATAAGTGGTAATAAAAGCAATGTGACCGCAAAGGCAAGATCATAAGTATTTAATGGAGCGCATAAGTCTACTAATAAATATTAAGCAAGGATACCTTCACCAACAGAGCAGAATGGAGGTCATTCCCAAATCCTTTGGTGCGGGAGGCGAGTAGGCAGAGGTCGGGTAACGAAGTCGACGCTACCCGCGGGTTGGATGACAGGAACATTCATTGGAAGAGATGCGACATCAAGGCATCAAGATGGAGGCAACAATAGAACTTCCGTCGGCAGAGAGAAACCCCATGGCGGGGACGACGCATGCGAACAAGGCGAATCTGGATCTTGTCGGAAGTTGGCATTGAAGCAGGGGCGGAAGTTCCAGACAATTAAATATGTTGACTAAAGTATCCTTGCAACATTAGTATGTGTCGGATTCCTCTCGTCGAGGCAAGATCCAGATTCGTTTTCTCAAAATGTTTAGTGTATTTGGATTACTCTCGTCGAGACAATGAATTTTGACTACTTATCCGTCAAAAGCAGTGGTTGGATGAGGAAGAAACAATTCCAATAAGATGGAAACATTAAAAAAATGAAGTTAATGACTGACCCCCCATGTTCCAATTTTTAGAACCCAATGACGCATTCAAAAATAAATTTTGTGCACCCCCATTATCAATTTGTGCACCACCATTATTAATTTTTTGGATCCGCCACTGCGTTGAAGCTAATTAATTTCCTAAAATCTTCATGTGGCATTCTACCTTCTCAAATCAAGTTTCTTTCCAAATTGTCTTCACACAGAAGCAGGTTTCCAAACATCAGCAATTTCTAAATCTCAGCATCTTTACACAGACATCAATTATAGATATTCCCTTTCAAACTTTCACAAGGTAGCAACTGTTTCCAAATAAAATTGTGTTTTCAAATATTTATTTTGTATGATTTGAATATTCTTAGATTTACAACAACAACAACACTCAAGCCTTTATCCCACTATAGTGGGGTCGGCTATATGGATCCTTTGTCGCCATTGTGCCCTATCTTTTGTCATAATCTCATTAATGCTTAAGTACATCTATTTCCTTACAGTTTCATTTCAAGTCTTTATTGGTCTACCCCTCCCTCTTTTAACATGCCTAGTGACTAGACTCTCACAACGCCTAACAGGTGCCTCTAATGGTCTCCTTTGTACGTGTCCAAACCATCTTATACGAGCTTCTCGCATATTCTCTGCAATTGGTGCTACTCCTGTCTTATCCTTGATACTTTCATTCCTAATTTTATCTAATCTCGTGTGCAAGGACAAATTTTCTCCTAAGCATTCTCATCTTCGCAAGATCTCATGTGCCCTTAAGATACCTCAAGATTCTTTTTATAGCAGAGCAATGAGATTTTTTATGGCAGACCTGATACCTAGCACACTCAAGCCTTTATCCCACTATAGTGGGGTCGGCTATATGGATCCTTTGTCGCCATTGTGCCCTATCTTTTGTCATAATCTCACTAATGCTTAAGTACATCATGTATTTCCTTACAGTTTCATTTCAAGTCTTTATTGGTCTACCCCACTCTCGTTTAACATGCCTAGTGACTAGACTCTCACAACGCTTAACAGGTGCCTCTAATGGTCTCCTTTGTACGTGTCCAAACCATCTTATACGAGCTTCTCGCATATTCTCTGTAATTGGTGCTACTCCTCTCTTATCCTTGATACTTTCATTCCTAATTTTATCTAATCTCGTGTGCAAGGACAAATTTTCTCCTAAGCATTCTCATCTTCGCAAGATCTCCTGTGCCCTTAAGATACCTCAAGATTCTTTTTGCAGCAGAGCAATGAGATTTTTTAGGGCATGCCTGATACCTAGCACACTCAAGCCTTTATCCCACTATAGTGGGGTCGGCTATATGGATCCTTTGTCGCCATTGTGCCCTATCTTTTGTCATAATCTCACTAATGCTTAAGTACATCATGTATTTCCTTACAGTTTCATTTCAAGTCTTTATTGGTCTACCCCTCTCTCGTTTAACATGCCTAGTGACTAGACTCTCACAACGCCTAATAGGTGCCTCTAATGGTCTCCTTTGTACGTGTCCAAACCATCTTATACGAGCTTCTCGCATATTCTCTGTAATTGGTGCTACTCCTCTCTTATCCTTGATACTTTCATTCCTAATTTTATCTAATCTCGTGTGCAAGGACAAATTTTCTCCTAAGCATTCTCATCTTCGCAAGATCTCCTGTGCCCTGAATATACCTCAAGATTCTTTTTGCAGCAGAGCAATGAGATTTTTTAGGGCAGGCTTGATACCTAGCACACTCAAGCCTTTATCCCACTATAGTGGGGTCGGCTATATGGATCCTCTGTCGCCATTGTTCCCTATCTTTTGTCATAATCTCACTAATGCTTAAGTACATCATGTATTTCCTTACAGTTTCATTTCAAGTCTTTATTGGTCTACCCCTCTCTCGTTTAACATGCCTAGTGACTAGACTCTCACAACGCCTAACAGGTGCCTCTAATGGTCTCCTTTGTACGTGTCCAAACCATCTTATACGAGCTTCTCGCATACTCTATAATTGGTGCTACTCCTCGCTTATCCATGATACTTTCATTCCTAATTTTATCTAATCTCGTGTGCAAGGACAAATTTTCTCCCAAGCATTCTCATCTTCGCAAGATCTCCTGTGCCCTTAAGATAACTCAAGATTCTTTTTGCAGCAGAGCAATGAGATTTTTTAGGGCAGACCTGATACCTAGCACATGAATTAGATCATAATTGCAGTTTCTTATGGTCCGATTCATGCGGTCGTAACTGCTTGACCGGGGAAAATAAGTTCTCCCAAACGAAGCCTTAAATGTATGTTTTATCTATGATAACTATAACAGTTTTCTTAAAGGAGCTCAAAGGATTATGTTTTTATCTATGTTAACTATAACAATTTTGTTGTTTAATTAAATATTATAAGATTATCAAATTATAAGATTTGAGAAGTTTAATAAAATTTGTCTTTTCCAATTTCCTTATTAGGATGCACTATTGATGTAGGTCGAGAGTGCCCAAAGTCGGATTTACGCGCGAGTCAACCTCATCGCTTTGGACTTTAGAGATTCATTATTTTAGTTTGAGTGGAACTCACAGGTATTTGACGAATCAAACCTTCCACGAGACTACACGGCCACAAGAACAAATTTGCAAACAATAATTTAGGATAGGATAATACTATACTCACATAAAACATATCAAAAAATCACAAAAAGTGGGCTCCACTCGGTACAAAAACACCCAACTTCTGTAATTAGTTTGCAAAGTTGGGGAAATAAGGAGGTCGAGCGTTTTTGTGCTGAGTGGGCCCCACTTTTTGTGGTTTTTGGTATGTTTTAGGTGAGTATAGTATTATCCTTTAGGATAAGTGGTAATAAAAAGCAATGTGACCGCAAAGGCAAGATCATAAGTATTTAATGGAGCACATAAGTCTACTAATAAATATTAAGCAAGGATACCTTCACCAACAGAGCAGAATGGAGGTCATTCCCAAATCCTTTGGTGCGGGAGGCGAGTAAGCAGAGGTCGGGTAACGAAGTCGACGCTACCCGCGGGTTGGATGACAGGAACATTCATTGGAAGAGATGCGACATCAAGGCATCAAGATGGAGGCAACAATAGAACTTCCGTCGGCAGAGAGAAACCCCATGGCGGGGACGACGCATGCGAACAAGGCGAATCTGGATCTTGTCGGAAGTTGGCATTGAAGCAGGGGCGGAAGTTCCAGACAATTAAATATGTTGACTAAAGTATCCTTGCAACATTAGTATGTGTCGGATTCCTCTCGTCGAGGCAAGATCCAGATTCGTTTTCTCAAAATGTTTAGTGTATTTGGATTACTCTCGTCGAGACAATGAATTTTGACTACTTATCCGTCAAAAGCAGTGGTTGGATGAGGAAGAAACAATTCCAATAAGATGGAAACATTAAAAAAAATGAAGTTAATGACTGACCCCCCATGTTCCAATTTTTAGAACCCAATGACGCATTCAAAAATAAATTTTGTGCACCCCCATTATCAATTTGTGCACCACCATTATTAATTTTTTGGATCCGCCACTGCGTTGAAGCTAATTAATTTCCTAAAATCTTCATGTGGCATTCTACCTTCTCAAATCAAGTTTCTTTCCAAATTGTCTTCACACAGAAGCAGGTTTCCAAACATCAGCAATTTCTAAATCTCAGCAATTTCTAAATTTCAGCAATTTTCCAAATGTTCTTTACACAGACATCAATTATAGATATTCCCTTTCAAACTTTCACAAGGTAGCAACTGTTTCAAAAATAAAATTGTGTTTTCAAATATTTATTTTGTATGATTTGAATATTCTTAGATTTACAACAACAACAACACTCAAGCCTTTATCCCACTATAGTGGGGTCGGCTATATGGATCCTTTGTCGCCATTGTGCCCTATCTTTTGTCATAATCTCATTAATGCTTAAGTACATCTATTTCCTTACAGTTTCATTTCAAGTCTTTATTGGTCTACCCCTCCCTCTTTTAACATGCCTAGTGACTAGACTCTCACAACGCCTAACAGGTGCCTCTAATGGTCTCCTTTGTACGTGTCCAAACCATCTTATACGAGCTTCTCGCATATTCTCTGCAATTGGTGCTACTCCTGTCTTATCCTTGATACTTTCATTCCTAATTTTATCTAATCTCGTGTGCAAGGACAAATTTTCTCCTAAGCATTCTCATCTTCGCAAGATCTCATGTGCCCTTAAGATACCTCAAGATTCTTTTTATAGCAGAGCAATGAGATTTTTTATGGCAGACCTGATACCTAGCACACTCAAGCTTTTATCCCACTATAGTGGGGTCGGCTATATGGATCATTTGTCGCCATTGTGCCCTATCTTTTGTCATAATCTCACTAATGCTTAAGTACATCATGTATTTCCTTACAGTTTCATTTCAAGTCTTTATTGGTCTACCCACTCTCGTTTAACATGCCTAGTGACTAGACTCTCACAACGCTTAACAGGTGCCTCTAATGGTCTCCTTTGTACGTGTCCAAACCATCTTATACGAGCTTCTCGCATATTCTCTGTAATTGGTGCTACTCCTCTCTTATCCTTGATACTTTCATTCCTAATTTTATCTAATCTCGTGTGCAAGGACAAATTTTCTCCTAAACATTCTCATCTTCGCAAGATCTCATGTGCCCTTAAGATACCTCAAGATTCTTTTTGCAGCAAAGCAATGAGATTTTTTAGGGCAGGCCTGATACCTAGCACACTCAAGCCTTTATCCCACTATAGTGGGGTCGGCTATATGGATCCTTTGTCGCCATTGTGCCCTATCTTTTGTCATAATCTCACTAATGCTTAAGTACATCATGCATTTCCTTACAGTTTCATTTCAAGTCTTTATTGGTATACCCCTCTCTCGTTTAACATGCCTAGTGACTAGACTCTCACAACGCCTAACATGTGCCTCTAATGGTCTCCTTTGTACGTGTCCAAACCATCTTATACGAGCTTCTCACATATTCTCTGTAATTGGTGCTACTCCTCTCTTATCCTTGATACTTTCATTCCTAATTTTATCTAATCTCGTGTGCAAGGACAAATTTTCTCCTAAGCATTCTCATCTTCGCAAGATCTCCTGTGCCCTTAAGATACCTCAAGATTCTTTTTGCAGCAGAGCAATGAGATTTTTTAGGGCAGGCCTGATACCTAGCACACCCAAGCCTTTATCCCACTATAGTGGGGTCGGCTATATGGATCCTTTGTCGCAATTGTGCCCTATCTTTTGTCATAATCTCACTAATGCTTAAGTACATCATGTATTTCCTTACAGTTTCATTTCAAGTCTTTATTGGTCTACCCCTCTCTCGTTTAACATGCCTAGTGACTAGACTCTCACAACGCCTAACAGGTGCCTCTAATGGTCTCCTTTGTACGTGTCCAAACCATCTTATACGAGCTTCTCGCATATTCTCTGTAATTGGTGCTACTCCTCTCTTATCCTTGATACTTTCATTCCTAATTTTATCTAATCTCGTGTGCAAGGACAAATTTTCTCCTAAGCATTCTCATCTTCGCAAGATCTCCTGTGCCCTTAAGATACCTCAAGATTCTTTTTGCAGTAGAGCAATGAGATTTTTTAGGGCAGACCTGATACCTAGCACACTCAAGCCTTTATCCCACTATAGTGGGGTCGGCTATATGGATCCTTTGTTGCCATTGTGCCCTATCTTTTGTCATAATCTCACTAATGCTTAAGTACATCATGTATTTCCTTACAGTTTCATTTCAAGTTTTTATTGGTCTACCCCTCTCTCGTTTAACATGCCTAGTGACTAGACTCTCACAACGCCTAACATGTGCCTCTAATGGTCTCCTTTGTACGTGTCCAAACCATCTTATACGAGCTTCTCGCATATTCTCTGTAATTAGTGCTACTCCTCTCTTATCCTTGATACTTTCATTCCTAATTTTATCTAATCTCGTGTGCAAGGACAAATTTTCTCCTAAGCATTCTCATCTTCGCAAGATCTCCTGTGCCCTTAAAATACCTCAAGATTCTTTTTGCAGCAGAGCAATGAGATTTTTTAGGGCAGACCTGATACCTAGCACACTCAAGCCTTTATCCCACTATAGTGGGGTCGGCTATATGGATCCTTTGTCGCCATTGTGCCCTATCTTTTGTCATAATCTCACTAATGCTTAAATACATCATGTATTTCCTTACAGTTTCATTTCAAGTCTTTATTGGTCTACCCCTCTCTCGTTTAACATGCCTAGTGACTAGACTCTCACAACGCCTAACAGGTGCCTCTAATGGTCTCCTTTGTACGTGTCCAAACCATCTTATACGAGCTTCTCGCATATTCTCTGTAATTAGTGCTACTCCTCTCTTATCCTTGATACTTTCATTCCTAATTTTATCTAATCTCGTGTGCAAGGACAAATTTTCTCCTAAGCATTCTCATCTTCGCAAGATCTCCTGTGCCCTTAAGATACCTCAAGATTCTTTTTGCAGCAGAGCAATGAGATTTTTTAGGGCAGGCCTGATACCTAGCACACTCAAGCCTTTATCCCACTATAGTGGGGTCGGCTATATGGATCATTTGTCGCCATTGTGCCCTATCTTTTGTCATAATCTCACTAATGCTTAAATACATCATGTATTTCCTTACAGTTTCATTTCAAGTCTTTATTGGTCTACCCCTCTCTCGTTTAACATGCCTAGTGACTAGACTCTCACAACGCCTAACAGGTGCCTCTAATGGTCTCCTTTGTACGTGTCCAAACCATCTTATACGAGCTTCTCGCATATTCTCTGTAATTAGTGCTACTCCTCTCTTATCCTTGATACTTTCATTCCTAATTTTATCTAATCTCGTGTGCAAGGACAAATTTTCTCCTAAGCATTCTGATCTTCGCAAGATCTCTTGTGCCCTTAAGATACCTCAAGATTCTTTTTGCAGCAGAGCAATGAGATTTTTTAGGGCAGGCATGATACCTAGCACACTCAAGCCTTTATCCCACTATAGTGGGGTCGGCTATATGGATCCTTTGTCGCCATTGTGCCCTATCTTTTGTCATAATCTCACTAATGCTTAAGTACATCTATTTCCTTACAATTTCATTTCAAGTCTTTATTGGTCTACCCCTCCCTCTTTTAACATGCCTAGTGACCAGACTCTCACAACGCCTAACAGGTGCCCCTAATGGTCTCCTTTGTACGTGTCCAAACCATCTTATACGAGCTTCTCACATATTCTCTGCAATTGGTGCTACTCCTATCTTATCCTTGATACTTTCATTCCTAATTTTATCTAATCTCGTGTGCAAGGACAAATTTTCTCCTAAGCATTCTCATCTTCGCAAGATCTCCTGTGCCCTTAAGATACCTCAAGATTCTTTTTGCAGCAGAGCAATGAGATTTTTTAGGGCAGGTCTGATACCTAGCACACTCAAGCCTTTATCCCACTATAGTGGGGTCGGCTATATGGATCCTTTGTCGCCATTGTGCCCTATCTTTTGTCATAATCTCACTAATGCTTAAGAACATCTATTTCCTTACAATTTCATTTCAAGTCTTTATTGGTCTACCCCTCCCTCTTTTAACATGCCTAGTGACCAGACTCTCACAACGCCTAACAGGTGCCCCTAATGGTCTCCTTTGTACGTGTCCAAACCATCTTATACGAGCTTCTCGCATATTCTCTGCAATTTGTGCTACTCTTATCTTATCCTTGATACTTTCATTCCTAATTTTATCTAATCTCGTGTGCAAGGACAAATTTTCTCCTAAGCATTCTCATCTTCGCAAGATATCCTGTGCCCTTAAGATACCTCAAGATTCTTTTTGCAGCAGAGCAATGAGATTTTTTAGGGCAGGTCTGATACCTAGCACACTCAAGCCTTTATCCCACTATAGTGGGGTCGGCTATATGGATCCTTTGTCGCCATTGTGCCCTATCTTTTGTCATAATCTCACTAATGCTTAAGTACATCATGTATTTCCTTACAGTTTCATTTCAAGTCTTTATTGGTCTACCCCTCTCTCGTTTAACATGCCTAGTGACTAGACTCTCACAACGCCTAACCGGTGCCTCTAATGGTCTCCTTTGTACGTGTCCAAACCATCTTATACGAGCTTCTCACATATTCTCTGTAATTGGTGCTACTCCTCTCTTATCCTTGATACTTTCATTCCTAATTTTATCTAATCTCGTGTGCAAGGACAAATTTTCTCCTAAGCATTCTCATCTTCGCAAGATCTCCTGTGCCCTTAAGATACCTCAAGATTCTTTTTGCAGCAGAGCAATGAGATTTTTTAGGCCAGGTCTGATACCTAGCACACTCAAGCCTTTATCCCACTATAGTGGGGTCGGCTATATGGATCCTTTGTCGTCATTGTGTCCTATCTTTTGTCATAATCTCACTAATGCTTAAGTACATCATGTATTTCCTTACAGTTTCATTTCAAGTTTTTATTGGTCTACCCTCTCGTTTAACATGCCTAGTGACTAGACTCTCACAACGCCTAACAGGTGCCTCTAATGGTCTCCTTTGTACGTGTCCAAACCATCTTATACGAGCTTCTCGCATATTCTCTGTAATTAGTGCTACTCCTCTCTTATCCTTGATACTTTCATTCCTAATTTTATCTAATCTCGTGTGCAAGGACAAATTTTCTCCTAAGCATTTTCATCTTCGCAAGATCTCCTGTGCCCTTAAGATACCTCAAGATTCTTTTTGTAGCAGAGCAATGAGATTTTTTAGGGCAGGCCTGATACCTAGCACACTCAAGCCTTTATCCCACTATAGTGGGGTCGGCTATATGGATCCTTTGTCGCCATTGTGCCCTATCTTTTGTCATAATCTCACTAATGCTTAAGTACATCTATTTCCTTACAGTTTCATTTCAAGTCTTTATTGGTCTACCCCTCCCTCTTTTAACATGCCTAGTGACCAGACTCTCACAACGCCTAACAGGTGCCCCTAATGGTCTCCTTTGTACGTGTCCAAACCATCTTATACGAGCTTCTCGCATATTCTCTGCAATTGGTGCTACTCCTATCTTATCCTTGATACTTTCATTCCTAATTTTATCTAATCTCGTGTGCAAGGACAAATTTTCTCCTAAGCATTCTCATTTTCACAAGATCTCCTGTGCCCTTAAGATACCTCAAGATTCTTTTTGCAGCAGAGCAATGCGATTTTTAGGGCAGGCCTGATACCTAGCACACTCAAGCCTTTATCCCACTATAGTGGGGTCGGCTATATGGATCCTTTGTCGCCATTGTGCCCTATCTTTTGTCATAATCTCACTAATGCTTAAGTACATCTATTTCCTTACAGTTTCATTTCAAGTCTTTATTGGTCTACCCCTCCCTCTTTTAACATGTCTAGTGACCAGACTCTCACAACGCCTAACAGGTGCCCCTAATGGTCTCCTTTGTACGTGTCCAAACCATCTTATACGAGCTTCTCGCATATTCTCTGCAATTGGTGCTACTCCTATCTTATCCTTGATACTTCCATTCCTAATTTTATCTAATCTCGTGTGCAAGGACAAATTTTCTCCTAAGCATTCTCATCTTCGCAAGATCTCCTGTGCCCTTAAGATACCTCAAGATTCTTTTTGCAGCAGAGCAATGAGATTTTTTAGGGCAGACCTGATACCTAGCACACTCAAGCCTTTATCCCACTATAGTGGGGTCGGCTATATGGATCCTTTGTCGCCATTGTGCCCTATCTTTTGTCATAATCTCACTAATGCTTAAGTACATCATGTATTTCCTTACAGTTTCATTTCAAGTCTTTATTGGTCTACCCCTCCCTCTTTTAACATGCCTAGTGACTAGACTCTCACAACGCCTAACAGGTGCCTCTAATGGTCTCCTTTGTACGTGTCCAAACCATCTTATACGAGCTTCTCGCATATTCTCTGTAATTGGTGCTACTCCTCTCTTATCCTTGATACTTTCATTCCTAATTTTATCTAATCTCGTGTGCAAGGACAAATTTTCTCCTAAGCATTCTAATCTTCGCAAGATCTCCTGTGCCCTTAAGATACCTCAAGATTCTTTTTGCAGCAGAGTAATGAGATTTTTTAGAGCAGACCTGATACATTCACCTAAGCATTCTCATCTTTGCAACTCCCATTTTCAATATTCTTAGATTTATATGCCTTAAATATTTTAAGCTTACTTCTATCGTCCTAACTACTATCATTATCGAGCTATTTTATTTATGATCTCATCGGATGGTCAAACCGACGATCCTAAAAATAAAGACAGGTACATGAAATAAAATAAACATAAGATAAGGGAACTACCACGCATCGCAGGAAACAAACGTAGCCTAAATATAAATGTTTAACTTATCTGTGAGGCGAAATATGGAACCATTTAGGTGAAGGATACTGAAAGTTGTTCATCAGACTTCATGGTAAATGTATATCTGAAGTTTACTATATTTCTGTGTGCTGAACAATTTTCAGATCAAAGAATGATAAGATGGAAAGATTTTCTTTAGCATTATTCCACAATCAGATGTACAGAAACAGTTCAACACAAACAAATTATTGAAACATATGGCATCAATGAATGGATCAAACATGCAAGGAAGACGATGATCTAAATATCGATTAAGCGGGAATCATGAATGCTTGGCTCGCTGCAGTTTTTGGTGTCACTGAGCTTGAGCTGATCTCACCAAACCCTCGCTGAAATCCCACAGCCTCTTCGCAAGCTTTGCATCCATGGCCAAGTTGCTGGGACTCATCTCATTGCAATCCAAGAAGTATTTCCCGGTTACGCCTTTGAGGCTCGGATGCAAGGCGACGAAGCATGAAGTAGCTGCTCCCTGCAAAACATGAAAAGTTTTTTTTTTCAATCATAAAGTTTAACATTCTAAGGGAGAGCCAACCATTTCATGCATATTAGTACAAATATTTCTTTATACAAGAGAAGACATTGTCACAATCAAACTAAAAATAGCTAGTCACCGATCTTTGTTTGCCGTCCGCAAATAACTTATTTAGTAAATTGCTACCCTCAAGTAACCAAGAAACCAAGAAATTTGCATGTTTAAGGGCTTATACGCATAGAAAGGTAGATCGAAATATGCTATACATTCTGATAGTAGGTAGAAACACTTGTAGTGTGTAGAGAAAATACTCGCAGAGCAAAAAAACGAAAGCACAAAAAATGCAGAAAAAGGAGAAACAGGAACAAGAAGACAAGCAATACACCCATTTGTTGAAGCATCCCAATTTTCCTCTCGTTTCTCCCTTGGTGAAGTAACAAACCCTAGGCTGAAAAAGAGCCTAATATACCCACGGCGAAATACTGTGACGACTGTCCAGTACATCCAAACAACAGTCAGTATTCAGGCTCCACAAACTAACTTGTACTGGTAAATTTGCATGTTCGTGGAAATCGTGCGTTCATTAGTTCATTTCACTATTTTGGGATTATGGATAGTCATTTTGGCTAGCTTTTAAGTGATGTGACACTAAACTCAATACTCTTAATGAGCCTTAACTATCACCCCTTCATATCAAAGCTCTTCGCACAATCAATGCT
>CM077161.1:4092350-4319850 GCA_039583875.1 Platanthera guangdongensis
CATTCTGATCTATGAGGCTCTTTTAAGATTACAAGTATTTCTGGTTTTCGTTACTTTATCACATTTATTAATGATTACTCTCGCACTACGTAGTTATACTTACTTCGTGATCGCTTTGAGCTTCCCCGTGTTTTTCGGGCCTTTGTCCTTGAGACTCGTACACAATTCCACACCACCCTAAAAACATTGTGCACCGATAATGCTCGCAAATACACCGGTCACAGATTTACGGATTTGTGCTCTGAATTCGGAATTATTCAACAAACATCTTGTGCCTCCACGCCCCAGCAAAACGGCGTTGCCAAAAGAAAAAACCGTCACTTACTCGATGTCGCCCGCTCCCTCATGCTTCAAATGCACGTTCCCAAACCTTAATGGAACTTTGTGTTCTCCACTGCCTGCTTTCTCATCAACCGTCTTCCATCCTCCATTCTCCACTATGCTACACCGTTCAGCCTACTATTTCCCTCCACTCCGGCATTTCCTCTCCCGCCTCGTGTCTTTGGCAGCACCTGCTACGTCCATCGTCTAGGGCCGTCCTCGGATAAGTTGGATCCCCAGGCGGCTAAACACATCTTTGTCGGTTATTCGCGCACCCAGAAGGGTTATGTCTGTTATTCTCCAGCTTTTCGAAAGATCTCGGTCTTTGCTGATGTTACCTTCCGGGAAGATCCGCCGTTTTTCCCTGCTCCTTCACCCGCTCATCTACCACCAGCTCCTCTCCAGCCATCCATCCCACGACCGGTTGTCCCCGTTACTGCACCACCTTCACTGGGTCCCCCTGCAGCGGCTCATGCTCCCTCCAAACCACCCGTTATTCGTGTCTACACTCGTCTCCCTCCCGGTTTCGTTTCCCCTCTGCAGTCGGCCTCAACCATGGATACTCCGCGTCCTGATGATCAGGTACCGCCCTACACTGTTCATCCTCTGGCCAACTATGACTCCCTCCATCGTCTCTCTCACCTCCTGCACACATTTGCTACTTCTATGTCCTCGGTTTCTGTTCTTAACTTTGTGCAGCAGTCGGTTCAACATCCGGGCTGGCGGGCCGCCATGGAGGAAGAAATGTCTGCTCTCTGGGCTAACCAGACATGGACTGTAGTAGCACTTCCTCCGGGTCAGAAACCGGTTGGGTGTAAGTGGGTCTTTGTCATCAAACATGTTGCTGATGGGACGATTGACCGTCTAAAGGCTCATCTCGTGGCTCGTGGTTTCACCCAGCAACAGGAGCTCGACTATGAGGAAACTTTCTCTCCGGTGGCCAAGCTCAATACCATTCGTGTCCTCATCTCCGTCACTGTCCATTGCCAATGGCCCCTATTCCAACTGGATATTAAGAATATTTTTTGAATGAGGATATTCAGGAAACAGTGTATATGCAGCAACCACACAGGTTTGAGACAACAGGAGAGTCTCAGGTATGTCGTCTTTTGAATTGATCAGACGTGCGAGGGTGTAAACGCAAAACTTGAATATTGGCGAGATACTTTAGAAAAGAAGGGTTTTAGGTTGAGCAGGGCAAAGACAGAGTATATGGAGCTTAAATTTAGCAGTACAAGGACAGATGACTTCATTATTAAGTTGGGTGATCAAGATATTTCTCGTAGTTAGTGTTTTAAATATCTTGGATCGATAGTTCAAAAAGATGGAGGTATTGATAAAGATGTGACACATAGAATCCAAGCGGGTTGGATGAAGTGGAGAGGCGCGTCATGGATCTTATGTGATCGTAAAGTACCACTAAAACTTAAGGGCAAGTTTTACCGTACTGCAATTAGACCCATGATGCTCTATGGTTCTGAGTGTTGGGCAGTGAATTGTGTACATGAGCAAAAAATGGGAGTTGCGGAGATGAGAATGCTTACATGGATGTGTGGACACACGAGATTGGATAAAATTAGGAATGAAAGTATCAGGAATAAGACAGGAGTAGAACCAATTTCAGAGAAGATGTAAGAAGCTCATCTAAGATGGTTTGGACAAGTACAAAGGAGATCATTAGAGAAACCTATTAGGCGTTGTGAGAGTCTAATCACTATGCATGTTAGACGAGGGAAGGGTAGACCAATAAAGACTTGGAATGAAACTATAAAGAAAGACATGATGTACTTAAGCATTAGTGAGATTATGACAAAAGATAGGGCACAATGGCGACAAAGGATCCGTTGTACTTGAATGTTGTTGTGTTATTTAAAGATTGGCATGTGTGGAATAAAACCATCGAGAAATTAGTTTATTCCTTTTGTCTTTATATGAGATTGTGGTAGCTCCCTCCCCCCCCCCCCCAAGCTACCTCGCTTAGGCAGATGCGATTTTGGCTCCTTAGTATCCTCCTCCATTAACCATACCTCCGGCCTCTCCTCTGACGACTCTCCGACATTTTAAGGGTTAGCCCGTAACAACTGTATGGATAATCTTCTATTTAGTTTTGTTCAGAATGAAGTTATAGGTTTATCTGTTTGGAAGAACAACTGCACTGAAGTTGTTTTGTTTTAACTTTTAAGTGATTATAACGCCACACATTATGCAGAGTTTTATGAAATATGTAAAAACGGCATGATAAACAATAATTCTGAAAAATATATAATTCCTGGCCACATATGATGCTCTGGCAACAGATATATGTATTAAATGTTTGACACAAATGAATTGTACTGCTTAAGCTAGAGTGAATTCTACTAAGCAAATGTTAGAAATCAGCATCTTTACTACCAAAGATCACCTCCTCTACAACTACTCAATTGACAAAATAGGGCAATAATGAATTTAATCCTTAAAATAAAAAAATTATAAAAAGCGGAACTAGTAATGGAGATTTACAAAAAAAACTAACAATATTTCTCAGGAATCTAACGAGCATGCGATGGAAACAACAGAAAATTTGAGCAGAAGCGATAAGAAATCCATACATGGGAAATAAAGGGGTGTGGGGAAGCTTACGCTTGAATAGAACCCTAGCAATGACACAAATGGGGGAATTGCAGCACAGTTTGTGGAATGGGACGAGACCTTTGTTCGAATCGAATTCTAGAAGCAACAATGATTTCCAACAACAGTGATGGGAGGGTTTCTGGAATCCTCGAAAGCTCAGGAAACAATAATATATTGACGTCGAATAGTCAAGATCCCAAGAAGTAGGAATGGGTAAATTCAGTCGTGTTTGAGAGGTGCAGTACAGGGAAATTGAGTAGATTCGACTATGGGGGAAGGAACATAGCACTGCAACGAGGGGAACAAAGATGGCATTGAGTATTTAAGTGTATCATGAGAAACAGCAAACCGTGGTATTAGGTCTTTGTGAAATGGGAGGGGTGAGGAGCTTTCCTATTAGACCTCAAAACTCCATTTTACAACAAACATTTTTCCAACCATTGTTTATTCAAACACCTTCAAAACAATGGTGAGGACAGGCGTACAACTTTTCTCACTAACATCGCCTCAAACGTGGCCTTAATATCTAGCTTATTATTAAATCAATATAACATATAAGTGACATATTATTCAGCACTTGATTATTCTTTATTTTTTACCATGATTACATTAAATTGTGGTGCATCACTCATGAATGACAACTTAGGAAACTGTTAGGAAGAAGAAAAAGGAGAAGAGAGAAGATCTAAGGTGACTTGAGAAATTAGGGTTGAGGGAGGAAGAAAGGGGGAAATACCTGAATAATACTGTTCATATCCATCCAAAGAGGGGGTCCGGTATATTTATACCCGGAGCCAGGGCCGGCCGACCAAGGGGGCCGGCCGGCCCCGATGGGGGCTGAACCAACTTGGTTCAGCCCCCCCTTGGGCCGAAACTTATGAAGAGGGGGCTGAACCAATTGGTTCAGCCCCGTTGTCGCCTCCATCACGCCTCAGCCACCGCCTGTATTGCCGGCCAAATAGTCGGGCCTCGTCCGGGGGCGTAACATTCCCCTCCCCATCAAAAACCAGTTTGTCCCCAAGGTGGTAATCGGGGTAGAGCTCCGGAAACTCTAGCAAATCCACTCAGGTGTTGTGCTCTGCGCCGAGACCCTTCCACTTGACCAATAGCTCAGGACAGTACGACGTGCCGCGGCGCTTCCACTTGATCAAAAGTACGTCGTCAGGAATTGGGCGCAGCTCGCCCCCGCTAATAGCCTCTGGCAAACAAGGGCTAACCTGGACAGTGTCGCCAATCTTCCGCTTCAACAGGGAGACGTGAAAAATGGGGTGTATCCTGGACCCTTCAGGCAGCGCCAACGTATAAGCAACTGGTCCCACCCGCCGGGTGATCCGAAATGGACCATAATAACGGGGTGCCAACTTCTGATTCGTCCGTTGTGCAACGGACAGCTGCCGATAGGGGCGGAGCTTGAGAAAAACCTCGTCCCCCAACTGAAATTCCTGCTCGGTGCGATGTCTGTCCGCCTGGGCCTTCACACGATCCTGTGTCGTCCGGAGATTCTCCTGCAAGGTAGCAAGTGTGCGGTCACGGTCACGGAGTGCTCAGTCAACTGCTGCCACTATCGTACCACACGGTTCATAACTGCTCAGAGAAGGAGGCGAACGCCCGTAGACCACATCAAAGGGAGTCAGCTTGCTGCCTGAATGATAGGAAGTGTTGAAGCAGCATTCAGCCCAATGCAACCAACTCGTCCACGTGCGCGGCTCGTCTATGACGAAGCATCGGAGGTAGGTCTCTATGCCCCGATTCAATAACTCAGTCTGACCGTCCGTTTGTGGATGGTGAGCTGTGCTGAAGCGCAGGGTGGTCCCTTGTAAACGAAAGAGTTCCCGCCAAAAATTGCCAACAAAAATGGGATCGCGATCCGAGATGATCGCCCGAGGGACGCCATAAAACCGAACAATCTCGCGAGTGAAAAGAGCAGCAACAGACTCGCCGGTATATGGATGGCTCAGGGCGAGGAAATGTTTGTATTTGGACAACTTATCAACCACTACCAAAATGACTGTCTTGCCCTTAGACCGAGGCAAGCCATCAATGAAATCCATGGACATGGTATCCCAAATCTGGTGCGGAATCTCCAAGGGCGTAAGTAGCCCAGCCGGGGAGGTGGTCTCGTACTTCTGCCGCTGGCACACGTCACACTGCTGAACAAATAATTGAATATCCCGTCGCATTCTCTTCCAAAACACATTGGCCCGTGCCCGCTGAAGAGTGCGGATATCACCGGCGTGGCCGCCCGTCGGGGACGAGTGGAACTCGTGCATCATGACCATCTTCCAAGCCGACTGCGAGGGTATGACCACCCGACCCCGATAGTATAGCCGGTCATTTTGTAGATGATAGCCTGGAGCTGCCTCACGCGCCTGCCGTAGATCTTGCACAATAGCCTGCAGCTCGGGGTCCCGCTGGACCTCCTCCTGAATCTCATCGATAGCATCCAGCTGGGGCGTAGAAATGTGAGCTAGAGTGCCCTCCGGCAAGCGAGACAAGGCATCAGCAACCCGATTGTCCTTCCCTTGCCGGTAAACAATCTCATAGTCGTACCCCAAAAGCTTGGTGACCCACTTCTGTTGTAGGGGGGAGGAAACCCGCTGGTCCAAGAAGTGCTTCAAACTCTGATGATCTGTCCGAATCTTGAAATGACGGCGCAACAGGTACGGTCGCCAGAGGCCCACGGCATGGATGACGGCCAGCATCTCTTTCTCATAAGCCGATAATCCCAACGTTCTTGGAGCCAATGCCTTGCTGTAAAAGGCAATTGGCCGACCTTCTTGCATCAACACAGCACCCAATCCCACCCCGGAGGCGTCCGTCTCCACGACGAACTCCTTGGTGAAATCCGGGAGTGATAAGACTGGAGTCGTCGTCATAGCCCGCTTGAGTGCCTGAAAAGCAGCCTCAGCCTCATCCTGCCAAGAAAAAGCGTCCTTCTGTAACAGCTGTGTCAGTGGCCTGGCAATCTTTCCGTAATCACGCACGAACCGCCGGTAGTAGCCGATAAGGACCAAGAATCCCCGCAGAGCCCGAAGGGTCTGGGGCCGCGGCCAAGAGACCATGCTCTCAATCTTCCGAGGATCGGCTTTCACCCCTGCGGCCGAGACCAAGTGCCCCAGATACTCCACTTCCTCTTGACCAAACAAACACTTCGATCTCTTAGCAAACAACTAGTGTTGGCGTAAAATGGCGAATACCTGGTTAACATGGCGCAAGTGGTCCTCCCAAGTAGCACTGTAAATAAGGATATCATCGAAGAAGATGAGCACGAAGTGATGAAGAAGGTCCCTGAAGATCTCGTTCATATTCGCCTGGAAGGTGGACGGTCCACTCGTCAACCCGTTGGCCATCACCAAGAATTCATAATGACCGTCATGAGTCCTGAATGTTGTCTTGTGGATGTCTTTCTCCTTCATGAGTATCTGGTAATATGCAGACCGTAGATCAAGCTTGGTGAACCGTGTTGCCCCATGTAACTCGTCTAACAGCTCCTCAATCAACGGGATCGGAAACTTATCCTTCAGTGTGACACTGTTCAGGGCACGGTAATCTACACAAAACCGCCAAGACTCATCCTTTTTCTTGACGAAAATGATCGGAGCCGAGAAGGAACTCGTGCTCGGCCTTATGATGCCTGTATCGAGCATCTCTCGTACGCTGCGCTCAATCTCGGCCTTCTGCATGTGCGGGTATCTGTAGGGTCGGATATTGGGAGGCTCCGTCCCTGTCTTGAGTACAATCTGATGATCATGAAACCGTGAAGGCGGAAGTGTATGTGGCTCCTGGAAAATGTCCGCATACTGCTCAACCAAAGACTGCATCTGCATAGGCACCTCAACTGACTCCACCTCATCCGTCCTCACCCCCAAAAGAACTGCCATCAAACTTCCCGCCTCCTGGAGTTGTTGGAGACTGCGTAGAGAAATTTCCTTGACCGGCGAAAAAGTGAGACCCCGCAAACAGAACTACTTCCCACTCTGCAAGAACTCCATTATCATCTGGTACCAATCGAAGGTGACCCTCCTCAACTGTTACAGCCACTGAACTCCCAGCACCATGTCCGAGCCTCGAATGGGTAAAAGATAGACATCTGTGTGTCCGACGTACCCCTGCATCCGAACCTCCACTCCCTTCAGTACACCCTGGCACTGCAATTTGCTGTCATCGGCCACCATGACCTGGAAGGCAGCCCCAGTGTCAATCAAATGCCCAATCTTCTGTGCCACATCCGGATTGATGAAATTGTGTGTACTCCTGCTGTCCACCAGGATGGTCACCTTCTCCTGCCGGACCCTCCCCGCAAGCCGCATAGTAAGCGGAGGGGGGTTACACCCCTCCATGGCATGCAGAGAGACCCCGAGCTCGGTCAGGTCCAAGTCGTCTCCGAAATCCAGCTCCTTTGGACTCAACTCGTCATCCACCTCTTGTTGTAACATAAAGACCTGAACCTTCTGACATTTGTGTCCTGTCGTAAACTTCTCATCACAGTTGAAGCAGAGTCTTTTTTCCTTTCGTGCTTGTAACTCGCTCCAAGACAGCCGTGTCACTGTCGGCCGTCCCGCTACCGGCGGGTCCTTCCTGGCAGTAACCGGTGTAGTAGTAATGGGCCTCACCGTAGTGCGGGACCGCTGCCAGTTGAACCGCTCTTCCTGAATGCGGGCCAGACTGATGGCGTGATTCAAGCTGCGGGGCATGTACGCCTGAACCTTATCTTTTAAGTGGTCCTTCAACCCTGAGACAAAACAACTGGGGAGTGTCCTCTCCTCCCAGTGCACCCTATTTGCCAACTTTTTAAACTCCGTCCTGTATTCCATCACGGTGCCCTTCTATCACGGTGCCCTTCTGACGTAATTTTTGCAAGAGAGCCTCAAAGTCTTCGAACTCCAGGGGCCAAACCGAGCGGGGAACCCATCAACAAACTCTGCCCACGGCACATAATCTCTCCCTCGCAGGAACCTCTGCGTCCATTGAAAAACATCGTCCTCCAAGTGGAAGGACGCCAGTTGCACTCATTGTACCTCGGGTACCTCTTGATAGCTGAAAAACAACTCCGCCTTCTGGACCCATTCCAAGGCGTCCCCTCCGGCATATCGAGGGAAATCCATGTGTGTCAGTTTCGGCGGCATGTACGGCCACTGACCGGCCTGTCCTCGCCACCCCGCCTCCTGTCCAAATCTTGGCGGTCTCCTTGGTCCTTCGTGTTCAAAAGGCACGCCCGGGACGCCACGGCGAAACTGCCCCACCGCCGGAGCACCACCCCACTGCATGCCTCCTCTTGTTGGATGAGGTAGCAGGCCCTCCCCTCCTCCATATGGGGGAAACGGCCACCCACCTCCTCTATCGCCCAAATCATCGAAACCGGTTGTGTCGAACCCACAGGGGCCACCGCCGCCTGCGCCATACCCGTCGGAGCCAAATCTGGGGCCACCGCCGCCTGAGTCGTACCCGCCGGAGCCAACTCCGGCCGATCCGATATCTCCGGAGCCCCCTTCAGACCCGTCGACACCCCTGATACCTCCTGTGCCAGATCCAAGCCCGCCTAGCCCCCGGCCCCCACGCCCGATTCGAACCCGTCGGCGCCTCCAACGCCCGATCCGAACCCGGGACCGCCTGGCGTGCCCGCTCCGGCCCCGCCGGAACCACCCCCGCCTGCTCCGACCCGGCCGACGCCCCCCGTGCCTAATCCGGCCCCTTGCGTGGTGCTGGCAGCCCTTACCGAGCCCGCCTGGCCGATCCGGTGCGGATTGAGTCCTGCAGCGGGAGATCCGCCCGGATCCTCCTCCATCATGGCCTTACCCTTCAAGTTTTGTGTCAAAAATGTCATGATCTCTTCCATTCGGGTGCCGATCCGTTCTTCGAGCCTTTGGGTGGAAGTTTTCACGTTTTCCTCGATTGCGGCCACCGAATCGAGATTGTCCTCTAGGGTTTCCAAGCGGCCGACTTCCTCTTGCGTGCGAGTGGTTACCATGGTGGAGAAAAGATCCTCTGATACCAAATGTTAGGAAGAAGAAGAAGGAGAATAGAGAAGATATAAGGTGACTAGAGAAATTAGGGTTGAGGGAGGAAGAAAGGGGGAAATACCTGAATAATACTTTTCATATCCATCCAAAGAGGGGGTCTGGTATATTTATACCCGGACCCAGGGCCGGTCGGCCCCGATGGGGGCTGAACCAACTTGGTTCAGCCCCCCCTTGGACCGAAACTTATGAAGAGGGGGCTGAACCAATTGGTTCAGCCCCGTTGTCGCCTTCATCACGCCTCAGCCACCGTCTGTATTGCCGGCCAAATAGCCGGGCCTCGTCCGGGGGCGTAACAGAAACAGTTTCTTGTGTCTAACTAGAATTTAGTTCAAGGAATCTCTTTTGGAGATTGCTCGTATTCACTTACAATTGGAACTTTTCTCACTTGAGCTTGGCCAGCAATGGTGGTTTTGCATTCGAAGTTGTATAATTATTTTCCTCCATAGATTATCTCATTCATAGTACACTATGTTACTCTATTAAATTACTCGAGTTCACAATGAATGGCTTTGGGGTACTTCACACTTTATTATAACTTACTCCATCTTCATCATTATTCATGCACTTTTATATCAATGAATTTGCAGCCTATCCAATCAATTCTTTTTGTAAAATTAAACATCTTCCTCCTTAACATTTGCTGCTCCAAAACATTAACCTAAATTCTAGCACGTAAAATAGAATTAAAGTATTTCCTAGCAAGCATCCATGCTTCTCTATCTCTTGTTGAGCGTTCCATATCACCCTGAGTCCAATCATCATATAAAGAACTGCTAATCTTTAATGAATATCACTTATCTCCTAGGAATGTGAGGGAGCAACATCACCTTTGTAAATAATATGAAGCACTCTTCTATGCAAGGACACCCACTTGGGTAGTGTTAAAAACATTAAGACATAGCCTTGTCTCAAGGGATGACTATGTGAGCGCCCGTCACCTTTATAAGCATTGGTATAATAACTAAAATGAAATTACTTATAGTATGACACCTCTAAAGCATGACTAGGTAAACGTCAAACTTAATCTTCTCAACTGCTCTTTATTGCAACCTTGATACTAGGTAAGAATACAAGTTAAAACAACAGAAAAGCACACAAAAAGCTACTTGGGAACTAATAATTAAGTGCATTCTAATAAAATCAGAAGGAGATTCTAATATATTTTCAAATTTCCAACAAAATTCATGTAATTTTTTACCTCTTTCTTTTCTTCCTTTGGCTTTTTCAGCTTCTCCTTTGAAATTTTTTTCCCTGAAAATGAAAAGTGCTAGAATCAATACCATGTGGAAATATCCCATCATTTGGGAATCAGTATCATGTGGAAGTCTTCTATCATTTGGGAATCAATGTACAAAAATTCTAAATAAATTTCAGTAGTGATTTTATAATCATGCTTACTATTGCAATAAATAACAGAAAAAGTATCTAACCTTCTTTATCACGATGCACTGCTTCTGCATCTCTTCCAGACAATAATGGATCCATTGAAGCAAACCTTCAAATGCCATTAAAAAAAATAAAGATTCAAACATAGGCCGCTTTGACCACACAAACTTTCAGAAGCAGTCATATATAATGGTAAAATTGGATATAAAGTTCATAATTTAATCTCACCTAGACTTCTCATCCTTCTTCTTAATGTGAATCTCCTCCCTCATCTCCCTAGCTGATAACAGACCACCCATTCTTGTCTCCTTAGGTAATGGTGGCTCTATATTTCTACTACTCTCTGATGGCCTGTGATTCCCCCTTCCTGTAGTTGAAAGATCAAGAACAGAAGTGTTATGTGCTTCAGTAGTCTCCAGGGAGTGCTTCCGAGATCTTCGAGGAGGGGATAAGTCCTCTAGAGGCTGTTTTGTAGCCTTTCTAGGGGGAGAAAGATCAGCTTCAGTTGATCCCTGAAATCGATGGGGAGGAGATAAATCATCTGCAGGTGAAAGATCAGCCACCGGAAAGCCTCGAGCAGCACGCCGTGGAGGTGAAAGATCATCAACAAGCGGCCTACGAGGAGGGGATAGATCGTCAACCTGCCTCTTAGACACATTAATCTTAGATTCCGGAGAGGGAGTATCCAAACGACCGCGCCGCTGGCGTGGAGGAGACATGTCTGTGTTTTCATCCAGATCCAATTGCGACGGTTTATGCAGGGCTGGAGAAAGGTCGGTATCCCCAGTATCATGCTGATTATATGGTGGCCAGAGATCTCGGAGTTCGGAAGTGGAGGTTTTAGACGGCTTAGGAATCGGGATCCACCCGCTTCCATCTTCACTTATGCTGTGGTACGGCTTGAGGGAACGAATTGCCTCGAGCCTCTTCATCCTCTTGACCTCTATATCCTCTTCGATTTGAGGCATCCCATCACCTACACAACGCATAACAGCTTCTGAGCGGAAGCCGAACAAGTAAAATGGAGATATCGATGCAGTTTTAGAATCTCACCAACTGAATCGTCTTCCCCATCGGAATCCTCGAGCTTCACGGGCTTCTGCCAGACGGGATCATTGTCGAAGACAATAACTCCGTTAGCCGTTGACTGGGGCTTCGGCTTCTCCTTCTTCTTCTTCTTCTTCATGGACTTCTTTATCTCGTCTGCGGTGGATTGGTATCTCTTGAGATACTCTTTGAGGGCGAGGGAGGAGGATGGTGTAGCCATCGCCGGTGCCGGTGTAGATACGACGACGTATAGCCGGAGCGTTTTTTCGCGTAATTGCGCCTAGGGCGTTCCTGATTTCCTCCTTCGTGCGAGCCCTGGTCTTTCTCCCCTCCGAGTTCTGGCGGTGCCGGCGAGCTCCTTCATCAGCGATTTCTGGCGACGTCGGCGAGGAATTTAATATTTGCACTTTCCCCCCTGCAAATCTGTTAAAGTTGCATATTGCACTTTTAGGGTTGATTTTTGGGGGCAAACGTCATAGGACGGCGGGTAAACAAACGCCCTCTGACGGAATTTGCTCCGGCTGAACCCGTCGCGCCATGAGAAACGGGGCAAAAAGCCTCATTTCAAAACTCAGGTCATGCCCTCCGGTTCGAAAGCTCCGGCTGGAGCAGTTTTTTTCGCCCGCCACCGCCGCGTCAAAGGAAGCCTTAATGAGATGTCTCAAACATCTTCCTTGTGTGATAAATAAAATTATATTTTAGTGTGAGTAAAATTTAAGAAATGATGAATAACTTGTTGCAAAAAATCTCACATTAATTAAATGGCACAGTTATTGATTCTTGAGTTACAATCTAATTTGTCATTATGTTATTTTTCTTTACCTATATATATGTGTGGCAAATTATTGCTAATCTTCAAGAGGTTTAAACATCAAAACTTTAAAATAATATTTGATTTTTACGTACCGGAATTTTTGATCTGGAAGTTGATGTTGTTGATTGTATCAGCTCATCATTGTTTGATGATTGACCACAAGTTTTCTTGTTATGACTCGTCGCTCCACAATTAGAGCATTCATATTTGCTATCAGATCTTTTCAAACCATATTTATGGCTACTCAACTCATCTGTGTCTTTCTTTCTAGCTTGCATTGAAGGTCTTCCGACTTTTTTTTAGGATTCCATGATACCACAATATTTTGATTAGCACGTGGTCATTCTCTTTGTCCCTTAATAGGATTCAGCAGATATATATTTGATCTACCATTTGATTTTGTTCACTTTTATGTGATTCATTTTGCCCATTCAATCCAACCCACTCTATAGTTTCATCAACATTTTTTGTCATACTCCATGCCATATCATCATGCTCAAAATTATCAAGTACGAAATCCACTAAGGCTCTATTTGTTTGGGCGTTTTGGTGCTCCGTTTTGGGCAAACGCTGTCGGAAGGCGGGTAAACAAATGAACCTCCGGCGGCGTTTGCTCCGTTTCCACCCGCCCGCCTTGAGAAACGCCTCAAAAAAGCTCTGTTTGGAGCAGCCACCTCCCCCCTCTGTTTCGAACACTCCGTTTCCACCCGCGGGATCGACCCGCCACCGCCGAAACAAATGAAGCCTAAAACTAGAATCATTCTCATGTGTCATGTTTGTTGCTAAATGATTCACTTTTATTATCAAACTCAAATATATTTTTTACCGTCGGATTGAAGTTACTTTGAAGATGTGCATCAGCAGTCTCAACATAAACATTCGATAATCTGTCACGGTCGACATGTTTAATAATATTGTTAACATCTTCGCCAGTATCAAGAAAAATAATATTAGTGCAATCATGTGTAACTTAAGTTGTAGTAAAACCCAACCTAGCCCAAGTGACCAACCAGTGTAGACATTTCATGCAAATCAGTTAAGACTAACTCGTTGTAATCACAATAGTCAAATACATTGACTACATCAGGCATATAAGACATTTTGCATGAACCAAAAAAGGACCCAGAATCGTGCATTATAACATTGAACAATGAAGCTTCATATGGCATGTAAAGTGCTCTTTCCGATGACTCTTGATTTCTCAAATTCTAAATCATTCTAAAAAAGTTAAACATTTTTAGATAAACAACACATTGCGATTATAATTTATACTATATACAAATATTTGTTTTTGCATACTGTGTAACCCTTATGGACTATTCAAGCAAATATGACTGTTGGATCAAGGAGGGATGATCTGCAAACAACGATTTTGAGAAATTCCCCCTACTAGCTTCCAGGTTTTCTCCTTATGCAATATAGGGCTCACGGTCTTGGGTTCCCGTCGGCAGCCTGCCAAATGCCCACCGGCAAGTTCGCCAGACCCAGAGAAATTTTATACCTTCCGCAACGTGTTGACACTAGTTGATAGCAGTACCACAAAGAGATGGTCAGTGCTTCGCAGCAACAGGAATGGATGGATCGTCTGTGGTTCGCTCCGGGGGTCGGTGCAGGTATAGATGACTGGCAGCACCAGAAGGAGATGGTCAGTGCTCTGTAATAGCAGTAATAGATCGACGATGGTTCGCAGAGGGTTAGGTGTAGTAGTGACAATAGGAGGATGATCGATGGTAGTTCGTTGCGGTCGGTGTAATAACAACAGTAGAAATAGATCGTCAGTGGTTTGTCGGGGGTTTGGTGTAGCGGCGGGACACTATCGTTGACTTTGAAAAAAAAATGCAGCGATGATCGTCGGAGTAGGAGGTCGCGACGGCGAGATCACAGGAGGCACAAGAGAAGGGTACATAGGAGAGCGACGAGCGTCCAAGAAAAATATAGAAGAGCTCTCTATTTAGTGCTTTAGGTTTAGTATTTTTTGGAAATACCCACACCGCCCCGACTATAATAAAATAAAATTTAAAAGAATTAAAACAACTAATATAATAAGTGCAGAGTGCAATCTGCTTTATTAGGTTCTTTATACGGTGCAAAGTGCCAACGTTTCAAAGCTGGGGCACAAAGTGCCAAAAGCCTTTATTTGAAGGGTGTTAAGTATCAAAAAATTTGTCTGCGTGACCACTTCTGCGAATTCTAGCAGCCACCAACTAGGCGAAATATCTTATAAATACATCTTATTATATAGTACATCTTATTAATGTTGTAATTTCTTATATATATATATATATATATATATATATATATATATATATATATATATATATATATATATATATATATATATATATATATATATATAATGAGGATTATTCACCTACGAATTCATCTCATATTATATTAGATTTGGATCATGGCAAATTTTTTTGAACCGGGCCTCGTTTCCAAATCTACGTTCAAGTTTAATGCGAGAGCAACATGTGGTGTAATCCAATCGACCTTGAAATTATGTTATTTCCATGAAAAATTTGGTGTGAATGTTCTTACAGTGTGTATGTTCTTCCATTAGCCAAGGCTCCATTTGGTTCGGCGGTGGCGTGTGGATCCGGCGGGTGGAAACGAAGAGTTTGAACCGGAGGGGGGGAGGTGGCTGCTCGAAATGGAGCTTTTTGGGGCGTTTCTCAAGGCGGGAGGGTGGAAACTGAGCAAACGCCGCCGGAGGTTCATTTGTTTACTCTCCTTCCGGCGGCGTTTGCTCAAAACGGAGCTGCGAAACGCCCAAACAAATAGAGCCTAAATCGTGTCATTTACTCATAATATTAACATTACTTCAACAAATTTTTCTTTATTTTAACTTTCACAAAGAATCACGTCTTTTCCTCTGCGTTCGGAATCTGTTATTCCTTTCAACTGCATGTGCTACAATTAATTCTACTTGCAAGGAAGCCTCACTCGACACCTTCTTTTAGGAGAATGGGAAAAATACAGGCAGTAAATCGATTTTGATAGTTTACCTATGTCATCACTTTGTTTTTCCTACTTTTTGATCCTCAAACTAACTATTGGTATATTCATATTATTCTTGCTCTTGTGGGAAATCACTTTTTGATCTCTTGGGAGAGCAAAATTGATCTTCCGAGAGATCAAAAATGATCTCGCATGAGATCAAAATTTATCTCTCAAGAGTTTTAAAATAATCTCACGGGAAAATATTTTTGATCTTTTTGGAGATCAAAAATGATCTCCCAAGAGATAAAAAATGATCTCCTATGAGATTAGAAATAATTTCTCGAGAAATTGTTTTAGAATTCCTAAGAGATTATTTTTGATCTCCATGAGATCAAAAGTAATTTCCTGAGAGAGGAAGCTTATGAATGTTATAGATTTTGCAATTATTTTTTAATATGTTGATATTATCATGTTTGGATGATGTTTTTTCCAATAGAGATATTGAAGAGAAAGCTTATGAATTGTAATATCAGTATGCCACTATGATTAGATTTAGTATGTGTAAAGAGCACAAAATATTTTGGCCCAGTACTATAATTTTAAAGTTACATAAATATTGTTGTTGTAAGCGTTGATCAAAAAAGTGTCAAAAGTTTTAGATTAATTTAAATTTTGTCGGCTAAATACTAGGACAAATTATCTAGCTTGTTGGAATTAAGAGAACCGGTCCCCGTTGTTTGGACCTGGGGGTGACAAAAGCTTACTGATTTAGTGGTTGGCTCGCGGGAGACTTGACGAGAAGAAGATGGTGAATCAAAAAATAGCTCTAAACTGCCTACAAACAAGACTTGTGTGTTGTAGTGAAGAGGTCCTGCCACACACCCGGAAGTCTATAGGAACTTCCCCTTCTAAAGTCATTACTGAGCTCGGCACAAGTGAGGCGGACTGTGAACTCGCCCCTCATAGGGGGGTGAAGGTCCCTTCTACTTGCGTTTTGGGGTTCTATTTATAGGAAAATCTAGAGGGGGAGGTAAGGTATGTGAATAGCCGCTTTTGCCCCAATCAAAATGATATTTACAGGCCTGAATGATCTGAGATGAGGTGAAAAACTGAGCTCGATCTCAACTCTCTCCATATGGGTGAGGCCTTCTCAACTCGCCCTAGGTGGGTGAGGCCTTCCCAACTCGCCCCGGGTCGGCGAGGCCTTCCTTACTCGCCTCAGGTGGGTGTGGCCTTCCCAACTTGCCCTGGGTGGGCGAGGCCTTCCCAACTTGCCCCAGGTGGGCGAGTTTTTCTCAAATCGCCCCCAACGGGCGAGTTCTTCTCAACTCGCCCCAAATGGATGAGGTTTTCCCAATTCGCCCCAGAAGGGCGAGGACTTCCCAACTCGCCCTAGCTGGGCGAGGCCTTCTCAACTCGTCCCAGCTGGGCGAGGCCTTCTCAACTCGCCCCTGGTGGGTGAGGCCTTCTAAGCCATCCTCAGGAATCTCTAATCTTGACGAATTACGGGTTATGCATAGTTGTTATTATATTTAATGCTAATAGGAAAGAGAAATAATTTACTGTTGACAAATTTGTGGAAGAACATAATCATCACCTCACTACGAAAAATGAAAGATACTTGCTTTCGTCACATCGAAGTGTAAGTAAAGAGATTGATAATGTTCTAAAGTCAATGACTGAAACAAGCGTAAAAACATCTGATGCATACTCTTACAAAATTGATGAAGTAGCTCGGGAGATCTCAGAATTTGGGTTTCACTAAACGTAATGCATATAATTTTATTGACAAGAGAATAAGATCTAAGTTAAATGGTGGCGATATTGCTAGTATTTTAAAATTACTTAAGAAACGTCAATTGTAAGATAATATATTCTCCTTTGATGTTTAAGTTGACAACATAAACAAGTTGATAATTTTTTTATGGGTTGATGCATGGTCAAGGAAAAATAGATTATGATTGTTTTGACGATGTAATTACATTTGACATTACACATATAATGAATATGTATAATCTTATTTGTGCTCCTTTTATGACACTAAATCATCATTAATAAAATGTAGTTATTGTCATAGCATTTTTATCCGAGTAAACCATGGAAACATTCACATGACTATTTGAAATTTTTATAAAATTTGTTTCTTATTAGCAACCTTTGATAATATATACAGATTAACATCAATCAATGGTTGATGCGTGTGATTTAGCTCTTCATGTAAAAAAATGTGAAATTGTCAAGAACTATGTATTGGATGCAATAGAAGAAATATATCCGTATACAAACTTGTGCTTAGATAATAATATGGCAGGTTCAAACAAGAAGAAAAATTCCTTTATCAAGGATCCACCTCACTTGTGGCCTAAAGGTGTTTCAAGTGCTCGACTAAAAGACCACCGAGAAAAGCTAATTAATTTTTTATTCATTACTCTCTATATATTATATTATAGAAGCAATTGATAATTTGAAATTTTTATCTATTTCAGAAAGAAAACAAAATGTTAAAAGAAAAGGACAGGGTATCACGGCCTCAAATGAAGATCCAATTAAAGAAGAGTCATTGATATATGAAGAACCAATTGACATCATGTCCCGATCAATGTAAAATCTTGACGAGCAAATTGCGCTCCAAGAAGATTACCCAGCAAGATTTAGTTGTTTTAGATTTGATTCCAATGCATAATGTATTTGTAACCATACATTATGCCTTTATAACTGTAGAAATTTCTGTCCAAGGTGATCAACTTTGATCTTGAAAATGGTGTCATATCAGTAGTTGTGATGCTGATAACGCCTTTCCAGAAGATCAATCTTGATCTCCACCAGGAGATTAATTTTGATCTCCCAGGAAATCATTTTTGATCTCTGATAAGGATTGTTCGTTTTTACAATTAATATCCAAGCTACTATCCCGATACAAGCAAGTATATCCATTAAAATATATTATAAGAATATGTTGTATTTAGGCTAGCGGCGCGCGAAGTACTCCTACTTTAAAGAGCTCATTATTATCTTATCGTTTAGATTTTGAGTTGTGTTTGCAGAAAAAGAAATAACGCGATCAAAAAAAGATGATTGAAACTATATTAAGAAAAACTAGCACTCCATCTTGAATCACGTTGGAAAGAAATGATTGAAATTAAATAGAGTTCTAATTCACTTTAACGAAGATGCTTGTACCGTGGAGGTTCCCAAAATATAAACGCACCTTTTCCAAGGTTACACCCAACTGAATTTAGGTAGATCGATCAAACTCCTAAAATTCGCATTAAGTGGTGAACCTCGCTATTGGATTTGACTCTAATCTAGGAGATTTGCGTCGTCCTTATTTCAAGGATTGTATTCAACCCTCTTTACCCGAGAGTGATCGATCTGATTACACGATCCTTCCAGATACTAGAATACAGAAACAAAAATGAAAATCATATATTAATTGATATGGTCTCACTCAACATAAATGAGGTGTAAATCTTAAGCATTCGTTGAAAGTGAAAAATAGATTGAAAAGAAGAGATCATTTCGTTCTTCAGTTCATCTCGATCGAGTGCTATAAAGATTTACCTACTCATTACGATGGATGAAATAAGAGAAATATTTGAAGATTGCATGATTAAGAGCTTAGAGATGAAGTAAGAAAGAAAGATATGATTATATTTATATAAAAAGGTAGTATAATAAAAGAGAAATTGCAAAACAATAGAGCTTGAAATTGAAAGTGCATGAAAGTAAACTAAAAAGGTAACAACAATAAAGAAAATACTCTAAGATAATCTCTCTATAGAAAATATTATATCTCTCAAACAACAAGAGACAAACCCTATTTATAGGTGAAAACGGTGTGCATATAGCCGGCAACCACCTCCCAATCCACGCCCACCGCCACTCCGACGGCATCGGTTGGACCTTCTCGTGGGACGAGGACTCCCTTCTCCTCCAACTCAAGGACACCATCGGCGACTGTGGCAGAGGCATGGAGTTCATCTATGTCGGCAGCTTCTAGGAGTGGATGACATGGATATATTTAAGGGGATCAGTTTGAAGCTGTTAGCTTTCAAGCAGCTGCTGCTGCAGCACCCCAAGTTTCGCGGGAAGGTTGTGCTGGTTCAAATCGTGAATCCAGTGAGGGGAATGGGGAAGGACGTCGAGGATGTTCAGGTCGAGAGTCGCATGATGGTGAATGGCATCAACGACATGTTCAACACAGAAATTATCAGGCAGGGGAATGAGGGAGAATAGTAAATAGAGAACAACCATTAGGTTTAAATGCTTGACCTGAAAAAAACAGAAATTAATTAGCATAATTGTGCTGCCACTAGCCAAATAAGAGCTGCCTTTAACAATCCCCTATTTTATTTGAATGTATATGGCCGGACTGCAGCAATTGAATGGGAGAATATAAAGAGGTGGAGGGAGGGGTTCGACTACATGCATTGGGGAAATGAATCGTGTGGATGATGGCACGGGAAAAGGCATATAAAAGATATGAAGGTGGCGTTACTTGGATAAGCTTAGAAGCGGGCCAAATGAAATCAGAGGTGGCTGAAGCTTTTAGTAGGTGAGGTGGCAGGGCTGCATGCATGGGAATGTTCATGTGAACATGCATGGGAATGGATGATCATGTGCAAATAGCAGCTTGGCGGGCAACAACACAGGTATCGTCGTGAAGGCTCCATGCCAGCCGGAGGAGTGAATGAATATTGTTGTGGACAAAAACTGCATTGATAGGCCTCGTATGGGTGCAGCTTGAATGCAGCCACAGACTTTGGATTACTTGCTTTGGATGGTTGATGACATGAACTCATGTGCGCTGCGGTAGCAATATTTATCCTACAAAAACATAAATCAGAATACTTAAAAATAAAAGATCTAGTTTATAAAAGAAAATATTTAAAGAGTAAATTAATATATTATTCAGTGAAAAAATATATATTTTTATATAGGGCCTCATTATGCATGGGGATATTAAATATGGAGCTAATTTGAATGCATATGGCAACTCAACTTGATCTCTCGTGGTAGCCCAAGTCCTTTGCTCCGATGATGATTCTGCGACCAGGCTCCCACTAGCTGGCAGGGCAGGTTGATCTCTCGTGGTAGCCCAAGTCCTTTGCTCCGATGATGATTCCGCGGCCAGGCTCCCACTAGCTGGCAGGGCAGGTTGATCTCTCGTGGTAGCACAAGTCTCTTTGCTCCGATGATGACCCCGAGGCCGTCTCGTTACCCAGGCTCTCATTAGCTGGCTTGACAGGTTGACCCCTCGGGGAGGCTAAGTGTTTTCACCCATAGGAGGTCTCGCCACCCAGACTCTCATAGCTTGCATGGCAGTTTGACCCCGCGGGGAAGTTACACTCCGCGAATACGTCGGGTTGGATGTTTCTTTCCGAGCTTGTGCCAATCTCAAAAAGAGCGGGAATTATGTACAACCCCGTATTCGCGAAGAGTGGGCCCAAAATAAGGCAGACGTGTTTTTAAGCTTTTTGGAGATTTTGCACTCTCGGTGGCCAATTTTGGCTCTGGCTTGGAAACATACTAGTAGGGGGAGGAAAAATCAACATCTTCCCTCGGGACCTTTAGAGGGGCGGGTGCGACAAGATGGTCGGCACCCCCTGGCGTGCTAGGCGCGAGGTGGGATGGCGGGACTGGCTGGAGATCAGGATCCCGCCCCCGACACCCTGGCCTTGGGTAGGGGTGAGACCCGGTGGCCATCCTTCTCGCCCCAGGCGGCGAGCTCGCGGGGCGAGACCGACGGCCAGCCTTCTCGTCCCAGGTGGCTAGCCCGCGGGGCGAGACCGGGCGGCCAGCCTTCTCGCCCCAGGAGGCTAGTCCGGGGAGGGTTCGCCCTCCGCCCCCTAGACCTCTATGGATCTTGCTTTTACCGTTTTGCCCTCGGGGGGAGTTACCTCTTTACCCCCCGGTGTGGTTGTTTCCTATTGGCCCAAAGTCTTTTGGCCCTAAGGGCATTTCGGGCATTTTGGCCCATGTTATTTGGAAAACTATAAATAGACCTCCTTGGGTGCCTTTGGAGACAGGATTTTTTTGGCTTGCTTCCTCCTCCCTTAGCTCCTTCTTGGTAGAGTAGAGAGAGCTCCTCCAAGGCACCCTAGCTCGAGCATTAGCTAGGGAGGGGAAGTGCTCAGGTATCCTTCCGGGTGTGAGGTGGGACCTCCGCGCTAGAGCCGAGGGTCTGTTTCTAGCTTCTTGATCTTTGATCTGTGACGTTCCACCGGGTGTAGTAGGTGTGAGGTCACCCCTTTCTAGGGACCCCGAACTCCACAGAGACCAAGTTTTTGGTTCCAACAGGCGAGGCCTTCCTAACTAGCCTCAGGTGGGTATGGCCTTCCCAACTTGCCCTGGGTGGGCGAGGCCTTCCCAACTTGCCCCAGGTGGCCGAGTCTTTCTCAACTTGCCCCCAGTGGGCGAGTTCTTCTCAACTCGCCCCAAATGGGTGAGGCTTTCCCAATTCGCCCCGGAAGGGCGAGGACTTCCCAACTCGCCCCAGCTAGGCGAGGCCTTCTCAACTCACCCCAGGTGGGCGAGGCCTTCTCAACTCGCCCCAGGTGGGTGAGGCCTTCTAAGACATCCTCAGGCATCTCTAATCTTGACGAATTATGGGTTATGCATAGTTGTTATTATATTTAATGCTAATAGGAAAGAGAAATAATTTACTGTTGACAAATTTGTGGAAGAACATAATCATCGCCTCACTATGAAAAATGAAAGATACTTGCTTTCGTCACATCGAAGTGTAAGTAAAGAGATTGATAATGTTCTAAAGTCAATGACTGAAACAAGCGTAAAAACATCTGATGCATACTCTTACGAAATTGATGAAGTAGCTAGGGAGATCTCAGAATTTGGGTTTCACTAAACGTAATGCATATAATTTTATTGACAAGGGAATAAGATCTAAGTTAAATGGTGGCGATATTGCTAGTCTTTTAAAATTACTTAAGGAACGTCAATTATAGGATAATATATTCTCCTTTGATGTTCAAGTTGACAACATAAACCAGTTGATAATTTTTTTATGGGTTGATGCATGGTCAAGGAAAAATAGATTATGATTGTTTTGACGATGTAATTACATTTGACACTACACATATAATGAATAGGTATAATCTTATTTGTGCTCCTTTTATGACACTAAATCATCATTAATAAAATGTAGTTATTGTCATAGCATTTTTATCCGAGTAAACCATGGAAACATTCACATGACGATTTGAAATTTTTATAAAATTTGTTTCTTATTAGCAACCTTTGATAATATATACAGATTAACATCATTCAATGGTTGATGCGTGTGATTTAGCTCTTCATGTAAAAAATATGAAATTGTCAAGAACTATGTATTGGATGCAATAGAAGAAATATATCAGTATACAGACTTGTGCTTAGATAATAATATGGCAGGTTCAAACATGAAGAAAAATTCCTTTATCAAGGATCCACCTCACTTGCGGCCTAAAGGTGTTTCAAGTGCTCGACTAAAAGATCACCGAGAAAAGCTAATTAATTTTTTCTTCATTGCTCTCTATATATTATATTATAGAAGCAATTGATAGTTTGAAATTTTTATCTATTTCAGAAAGAAAACAAAATGTTAAAAGAAAAGGACAGGGTATCACGACCTCAAATGAAGATCCAATTAAAGAAGAGTCATTGATATATAAAGAACCAATTGACATCATGTCCCGATCAATGTAAAATCTTGACGAGCAAATTGCGCTCCAAGAAGATTACCCAGCAAGATTTAGTTGTTTTAGATTTGATTCCAATGCATAATGTATTTATAACCATACATTATGCCTTTATAACTGTAGAAATTTCTCTCCAAGGTGATCAACTTTGATCTTGAAAATGGTGTTATATCGGTAGTTATGATGCTGATAACGCCTTTCCAGAAGATCAATCTTGATCTCCACCAGGAGATTAATTTTGATCTCCCATGAGATCAATTTTGATCTCCCAGGAAATCATTTTTGATCTCTGATAAGGATTGTTCGTTTTTACAACTAATATCCAAGCTACTTTCCCGATACAAGCAAGTATATCCATTAAAATATATTATAAGAATATGTTGTATTTAGGCTAGCGGCGCGCTAAGTACTCCTACTTTAAAGAGCTCATTATTATCTTATCATTTAAATTTTGAGTTGTTTTTGCAGAAAAAGAAATAACGCGATCAAAAAAAGATGATTGAAACTATATTAAGAAAAACTAGCACTCCATCTTGAATCACGTTGGAAAGAAATGATTGAAATTAAATAGAGTTCTAATTCACTTTAACGAAGATGCTTGTACCGTGGAGGTTCCCAAAATATAAACGCACCTTTTCCAAGGTTACGCCCAACTGAATTTAGGTAGATCGATCAAACTCCTAAAATTTGCCTTAAGTGGTGAACCTCGCTATTGGATTTGACTCCAATCTAGGAGATTTGCGTCGTCCTTATTTCAAGGATTGTATTCAACCCTCTTTACCCGAGAGTGATCGATCTGATTACACGATCCTTCCAGATACTAGAATACAGAAACAAAAATGAAAATCATATATTAATTGATATGGTCTCACTCAACATAAATGAGGTGTAAATCTTAAGCATTCGTTGAAAGTGAAAAATAGATTGAAAAGAAGAGATCATTTCGTTCTTCAGTTCATCTCGATCGAGTGCTATAAAGATTTACCTACTCATTACGATGGATGAAATAAGAGAAATATTTGAAGATTGCATGATTAAGAGCTTAGAGATGAAGTAAGAAAGAAAGATATAATTATATTTATATAAAAAGGTAGTATAATAAAAGAGAAATTGCAAAACAATAGAGCTTGAAATTGAAAGTGCATGAAAGTAAACTAAAAAGGTAACAACAATAAAGAAAATACTCTAAGATAATCTCTCTAGAAAATATTATATCTCTCAAACAACAAGAGACAAGCCCTATTTATAGGTGAAAACGGTGTGCATATAGCAGTTTTAATCTTGAAGTAGGGGAAGAATCAGGCAGCAACATAACCTCCAAAGAGCAAATAATCAATGTAGACTGACACGACAGGAAGAGGAAACCGTCGACAACAATTTTTTCAAAGAATAACATTAAATATAAATAAACTAATGGCTTGCATGAAGTTTAATATGGGCAGGCTACTTGGTTCGAACTTCAGCAATTATGGAGAGATGTATTCGCATTTACCTGGATGATGTGGAAACAATATTAAATGGATGTTTTCACTAGGATGGCGGCCTCATTATGCATGGGAATAGGAGAGATCGAGAAACAACAATAAAAGGTGGCGATATTTAATGGGGATTGTTAAAGGCAACCCTTATTTAGCTAGTGACAGCTCATTGATAATGGCAAACCAATTTTTTACACATGTAGAACAACTTGTTAATGACAGCCCTTATTTGGCGACGAAGAAAGCTGTCGGAAATCGGAAGGTTTGCTTTCATCTTCTTCTCTTTTCGTTGATCTTGAAAGCTAATAATAAAGTTATTTCCTTCGTCGTCGTCGAAGCATGATTCGCTGGAATCGATCTCATCTATGTGCCTTTTCTAATCTGTTGTGTCGTCATTCTCCTTCCCACCGATCGACTGAGCTCAGTTTCATCCGATTTTCCAAATATTTTTTGTGAGTTTTTCGGTGTTTTGATTCAGCTTTCCTAATCCAACACCAAACCATAGCTATCTGCCCATTCCGAAGTTCGATCTCTAAGTCAAAAGTCCAATTTTTCTGCATCTCAGTTCATAAAAATGGTGTCCAGATCAAACGCTAACCTCCTGGAGCTCGTCTAGAGCTGAGCATATTATTCGAAACTCAAAAATCGCTCGAAAATCGTTCGAAAATTGAGCCAAATCGGAATCGGTTAAAATTGATTCGACTCAATTTGAGTCGATTCAATTTGACTCGAATCTGATTTCGAGTCGATTTCGAGCCAGCCCTGAATCGCTCGAAATATGATTCGAATCAACTCGAATTAATTAAAAAAATTATGTATTTATTAATATATTCTTATTTTAAGATTAAAAATAACAGAATTTAAAGCTAAATAAAAAGAATGAATGCTTTAAGTGTTTCATTTACTAAATTTATAGGTTGCCCAATTTTATTTTGAACAAACTAGGAATAAAACAAAAAATTGCTAAATTTCGAGCCGACTTGATTCGATTTCGAGCCGACTTGATTCGATTTTGAGCCGCCTCGATTCGATTCTGAGCCGACTCGATTCGATTTCGAGCTGACTCGGAATCGAGCCATTTCGAGTCGAGCCGACTCGACTCGAAATCAATTTCGATTTCGAGTCGATTTCGAGCCGAGTTCGAGTCAAAAATTTCGATATCGAGCCGAGCCAAAATCGCTCGAACTCGACTCGATATCAGTCCTAAGCTCGTCTAGCTCCAACGAGACGTCCTGCTTAGGAAGGCTCCACTGCCCGATTCCCCGCATGGTCACCGCCTCCGACATTGTCCCCGACTTGGACTCATCTTCTTCCGACACCGACGAAGGCTCCTCTTCATCCTCATCTGACCCCTCCATCTGTACCATTATAGTCAACAACCACCTCCCAATCCACGCCCACCGCCACTCCGACGACATCGGCTGGACCTTCTCGTGGGACGAGGACTCCCTTCTCCTCCAACTCAAGGACACCATCGGCGATCGTGGCGGAGGCATGGAGTTCATCTATGTCGGCAGCTACTAGGAGTGGATGACATGGATATATTCAAGGGGATCAGTTTGAAGCTGTTAGCTTTCAAGCAGTTGCTGCTGCAGCACCCCGAGTTTTGCGGGAAGGTTGTGCTGGTTCAAATCGTGAATCCAGTGAGGGGAATGGGGAAGGACGTCGAGGATGTTCAGGTCGAGAGCCGCACGATGGTGAAGGGCATCAATGACTTGTTCAACACAGAAATTATCAGGCAGGGGAATGAGGGAGAATAGTAAATAGAGGGTTGTCATTAGGTTTAAATGCTTGACCTGAAAAAAAAAATTTAATTATCATAATTGGGCTGCCACTTGCCAAATAAGGGCTGCCTTTAACAATCCCCTATTTAATTTGAATGTATATGACCAGACTGCAGCAATTGAATGGGAGAATACAAAGAGGTGGGGGAGGGGTTCGACTACATGCATAGGGGAAATGAATCATGTGGATGATGGCATGGTAAGAGGCATATAAAAGATATGGAGGTGGCATTACTTGGATAAGCTTAGAAGCGGGCCAAATGAAATCAGAGGTGGCTGAAGCTTTTAGTAGGTGAGGTGGCAGGGCTGCATGCATGGGAATGTTCACGTGAACATGCATGGGAATGGATGATCAGGTGCAAATAGCAGCTTGGCGGGCAACAACACAGGTATCGTCGTGAAGGCTCCATGCCGGCCGTAGGAGTGAATGAATATTGTCGTGGACAAAAACTGCATAGATAGGCCTCGTATGGGTGCAGCTTGAATGCAGCCACAGACTTTGGATTACTTGCTTTGGATGGGTGATGACATGAACTCATGTGCGCTGCGGTAGCAATATTTATCCTACAAAAACATAAATCAGAATACTTAAAAATAAAAGATCTAGTTTATAAAAGAAAATATTTAAAGAGTAAATTAATATATTATTCAGTGAAAAAAATATATTTTTATATTAAAATTAATATTTTTACTATAATAAATCAAGTGAAAATATGCATCATCAAATTCCCCCGAACTAAGTATTTTGCTTATCCCCAAGAAAATGCATACGAGCTAGCAAAAATAAAACAGACTAATTAAACAATTTGGCTATGTTGAATACGAGTACGATGCAAAATTAGAAGTAGGGAAACTATGAAAAATAAACTGAAAATTCTTACTTAACCATGACATAAAATTTTTTTAGATTTCACTAACATAGAAAATAAATCATCACAAGTTTAATCAAAATTAAAAACCATGTAATGAGACGAATGAAAATGACACCAAGTTGTTAGTAAAATTTAAGAGAGATTTTATAATCACCTCAATCTAAATCAAAAATATAAACTCCTACCTAAAGGCTTACTCAATCTACTTTTTCATTACCTTACTAAAACAAACATAGGAAGTATAAATCAAATGAACTTTCATTAGGCTTTAAGTTTTTGGCTTGCATTTAAGGTGTAGATTTCAAAAGATAAACAAGACGAGTTAGCCATACTTAAACAAAGTGAAGAGCTTAGCAAAAATATGCATACTAGTAAAAAGAAATTTTTGTCACCTCAAATAATTTTGAAATATAAAGTTGGGAGTCAAAAATACATTCGTCATAAAATTTCAATCCTTCCTTCGTCTTTTTTTATTTTTTTTCATCATTTCATTCATTTTTTCATCATTTGTCTTTCCTTCTTCTGTAGCGAAAGGATAACAATTTAAAAACTAAACCATTTTTCTCAAAAAAGAACACACTAGCAACATATAAAGCTCAAAAAATTAAGTGTGTGCATAAGTAGGTTTTGGGCTTTGGTGAAAATAAGTGGGGTTACAAAAGGAACAAGAAAAAGCACAAAGTGGCTAACAACGATTAAGATTTTATGTTTCGGAATGCAAAGGCTCAAACTAATCAGGATGGGGCCTAAATCATTTTCATGCTTCTTAAGTCTATCTAAATCAAAGCTTTGAAGAATTCAAAAGGTACAAACATTAGGTAGAAAATAATAAAACTTGACTTTGCGTAAAAGTAAAAATAATAAATGTATAGGCCGATTCACATCTACTACACTTAACAACAATCAATATTACATAGAGTTTTTTTAAAATAAAACAAGAGATAATAGAATTTATATAAATGAGAAACATACAAAAGAAAAATCATGAAAAAATGTAAAAAATCAATAGAATTTTCATCATAACATATCGTCCTAATTAGAAACACTACATGAGTCAGCATATTACACTACAATAAATAAATTGCACATTTAGAAAGAACTAAATTCATTGCAACAACTAACTAAAATCGTTACAAAAACTTTTTAGTAACGAAACAAACATTTTGGTAACAAAAAAACTTTATGTAACGCTCGTCATCTATAGCCCAACATGAATACTTATTGTAATGAATGTATGCATGTCGTTACAAATAAATTAATTGAAACAAATGTTAATTCATCGTGAAAAATAAGTTATGATAAATGCTACTTCGTTACAAATATTTGTTTTTTCCTCACAAAATATGAGTTACAATAAATTTTATTTCATTACAAAAGTTTTATTTGCTCTCTAGAAATGAATTTATTTCATTACAATAAATTATTACAAACATTATATTGTAACAATAAATTGTAAGATAGTAACGAGTAATTCATTACAATTGTTTTTCTCACTAAAAATAAAGTCATTTATATATAAAATTTTTAATTCCTATGTTTTATATATACATTTTATTTTATTATAAATATTAATTATGGCATCAAATTTCTTAAATTCATATCTTTAAATAAAAAAAAATCCTTAAAACATGTATATATATTTATTTATAAAAAAATATTACATAGAGTACAGTTAGTGTCATCTCATCTAGAACAACACAATATTACATAATAATAGTAAGATCAACATGTTTTAAATATGACATCAACTTCGACACTTTCTGACTAACGAATCTTTTATCATTTTTAGTCTAATGAATCTTCCGCCACTTTCTAACTAATGAATCTTCCATCATTTTCCGACCAAGGCTCCAACACCCTACAAATAAAAGAGAGTAATTGTTAATGTTTACAAAATATGAGAGCAAAAACATTCATACACACTCACATCCATACATACACGCACACCTCATAAAAATAAGCATGCATTAAAACATGCGCACACACCATCGATACACAAACATCCATACACACACGCCTCATAGCATGCACACACATATACACACACACCATCCAACAGTTCATAAAAGCACACATACATTAAAATTCATTAGTGAACTACTTTCAGCTGTTCACTAAAAATTAGTTAACTGCTTCAAGCAATTCACTAAAAATCAGTGAACTGCTGGAGCAGTTTGCTGAATTCAGTGAACTGGTGGAGCAGTTCGCTGAATTCAGTGAACTGAAGTAGTTGTTTGCTAAATTCAGTGAACTGCTGGAAAGAGTTCACTGAATGACTCACTGAACTGCTTTCAGAAGTTCACTAAACTCATTGAACTGCTTCCAGCAGTTCACTTTCATTACTTATTCATAGTGTGTATGAAATCTGATGGCATTATAAGTTTACAGATCAGACGCCAAAATGGATGAGTGAAACTTTTAGTATTTGGATGAAACTGATGAAAATGAACATCAATGAAAAAATCAAATAGACAATTTCTGATGAAAGAAAAAGATCTAATATTCAGAAATTGATGCACATTCTCTGACAATAAATGAGATCTAATCAAGCATACTGTTGATTTCATCCCATGGTGATATATAGTATATGTTAAACATTAAATGCATATAAACATGCTATTGAAAAAGAAACTTGTAAGAACCAATAAGCTTTATGATCCCCTAATACAATTGAAGAAAAATGAAGGTAAACTAGAATTAAAAAACTTAGGAACGTATGCATGCATACATGAATTGTGTAAAGCTTATTTCCGACAGTAAAATCAACTGAACAAAATAAATGTTGTCTTTGGCATTTAAACTGAAAAACATAATCCAAATATTATCAACCTCAAGAATGGTTGCTGCCAGTTTTGACCTAAATGGATTCCAAACTATGTATTCCACCGTGGTACCATCTACATTCTAAAGAAGAACGACCATACAAATGAACAAGAAGGAACAATATGACAATAGTAAAGAGAGTCCTTATAAGGGAATGGAGCATCAAACAAACTTTGTAAGAGCCATGAAGCAATTACCTAAACCAAAACACACTTCTACCATCGCCCCTACCCCCATCGCCTCTTCTATTGCCCATATTGCCACCGCCTCCATCAAACTGACCCCTGAATCCACTGCTTGAAAACCATGACTGTGAGTCGGTAAAGTTTACAATATTGACCGAAAAATATAAAAAAATTAGATTCAAGTAGTAGACAGATATTCTTCCCATCAAAAGAAACTCGCAGCATAATAGGAGACAAGACAAGGAGAGTGCCTCCTGTTGGAGATTGACTTGGTTGACCGGGTCAACAAGTCAAAAGTTTTTTTTGGTATTATTTTATGTTATGCATTTATTATGAGAGAGGGTGTGTGCATTTATGATGAGAGAGAGTTTTCTAGTTTTCCTTTGCCTATATAAAAGCCCCTTGTACATTTTCAAAAGTAATGAGAATAGAGAGAAAACTTCCCAAGTCTCAGTGTGAGTTTTGAGAGAGGAGTGCTGCAGCGCTGGAGCGAGATCTAACCGGGCGGTTAGAAGAGAAGCCGCGCGGTTTGGCGAACTCGCCGCGAGAAGAGGTGCTCAAGGTTTGCGCACTCGCGGCCTGTGTGGTGATCTCGCCCGTATCAGCTCGCGGATAGGTGAGCAACTAGCGGCTTGATCTCGCCGCGAGAAGGAGAGGTTGCGGCTTGTGTGCTCACGAGTGGAGGTCTCGCCAGTCGGTCCCGTCGTGTCGGTCTCGCCGTGCCAGTTCGCGTGGGTGGTGCTCGCGTGTGAAGGCGGGAGTTCGGCGTGTGGAGGAAGCAAGTCGCGCGGTCTGTGGCGGTTTGTGGTGGCGGTCTCGCACTTCGGTTTTGAGGTTTTGGTGTTAAGCGAAGTCGGTGGTAGAGTTGAGGTTGTGCGGGAACCCATACACGTTTCCAACAACTGGTATCAGAGGCCAGGTTCCAAACCTTTGCGGTGACTCGGAAGGTTTGAAGTAGAGAGAGATGGAGTTTGGAGGTGTCATGTCAGGGCAAGTCCCCAAGTTGACAAAGACGAATTATGAAAACTGGAGTATTCAGATGAAGGTGCTACTCGCCTCAAAAGAACTATGGGAGATAGTTGAGGACGGGTATGAAGAGCTTACTGCCAAAGCAGAAGCGGTGTTGACCAACGCGCAGAAGACGGCGTTAAGGGAAGCAAGAAAGAAAGATAAGAAGGCGTTGTTCACGTTATACCAAGGAGTAGATGAAGCCACTTTTGAGAAGATCTCGGAGGCCGTGAGCTCAAAAGAAGCATGAGAAGTGTTGCAACGCTCCATGCAAGGAGTAGACAAGGCGAAGAAAGTAAAGCTGCAGTATCTCCGGGGTGAATATGAAATGTTGAGAATGCAGGCCACGGAGAAGGTCAGAGACTTTGTGACCCGTCTGCGGATGCTCACAAACGAGATGAAGAGAAACGGAGAGACGATAGATGATGTGAGCATCATCGAGAAGCTGCCGTGATCGATGTCGCGGAAGTTCCGTCATGTGGTGGTGGCGATCGAAGAGTCGAAGGACCTCACCTTGATGACTGTTGATGAGCTTGTAGGCTCATTGCAAGCTCATGAGTACAGGATGATGCAGGATGATGAAGAAGCGAGTGGCTTGGGGAAGGCACTCCAGAACCAGCTGAACTTCGGAGAGAGCTCAGGAAGAGGAGGCGGCCAGCGTGGCCGAGGTCAACAAAGCAAAGGAAGAGGAGGAAGAGACCAGGGAAGAAACCAATACCACCAGAGAGAGGTGGAGCAACCTCAAGGAGGAAGGTGGCAAGATGGAAGAGGAAGAGGAAGAGGCCAAGGAAGAGGCCGAGGAGGAAGAGCCCAAGTTCAGTGTTACAACTACAACAAGTTTGGGCACATGAGGTATGACTGTTGGGCTCCGAGGAAGACAGAAGAAGCCAACCATTATGCTGAGCCTAGGAACAGGGGGAACGATGTTGGGGGTGGAGACCCAATGATGTTTCTAACCTACCGAGGGGCAGAAGAAGGAAGGAATGCAGTGTGGTACCTGGACACAGGGGCGAGCAACCACATGTGTGGAGATAAGGAGATGTTCTCTAACCTTGAACCCAGTGGGGGTGAGGTTAGCTTCGGGGATGCTTCGAATATTTCCTTGGAAGGAAAGGGTCTGGTTGTTGTGAAACTGAACGGGGAGAGAGTACACTTGAACGATGTGTACTACGTACCAGGGTTGAAGAACAACATCTTGAGCATTGGGCAGTTAGTGGAGAGAGGTTACTGCGTGCAGATGAAGGATAGGTCTCTGGTAATGAAGAATGATCAAGGGAAGGAGGTAGTGAAGGTGAACATGACGGCGAACCGTCTCTTCACGCTGAAGATGCATGCTCAAGAGACGGCTTGTCTCGCGAGAACAAAAGAAGAGGAAGAAGCATGGCTATGACACCATAGGATGGGGCATTTGGGCTTCACAGGGTTAAAACTACTATCCCACTCCAAGATGGTGGCGGATCTGCCTATGATCTCCCCTCCGCAAAAGGTGTGTGAGGCGTGCACGAAGGGGAAGCTGAAGAGGTAGACATTCGAAGGAGGGAAGTCCTGGAGAGCAAGGCGGCAACTTGAACTGGTTCACTCGGGCATCGCGGGTCCGTTTGAGACTACTTTAATCGGAGGAAGCAGGTACTACATTACCTTCACCGACGACTTCAGCAGGAAGTGTTGGGTATATTTTCTGAAAGAGAAGGCTGAGGCTCTAGACAAGTTCAGGGAGTTCAAGGCGATGGCTGAGAAGGAGAGTGGGCAGCCGCTGAAGGTGCTAAGGAAAGATAGAGGTGGGGAGTACACCTCAAGGCTGTTTGATAATTTCTGCAAGGAGAATGGAATATCACACCAACTGACGGCGGCATACTCACCGCAGCAGAACGGAGTGGCAGAGAGGAAGAACCTCACCATCATGAACATACAAGGAGCATGGTGAAGGAGAAGGGGCTACCGAAGATGTTCTGGGCGGAAGGAGTGCAATGTGCGGTGTATCTACTGAACAGATGCCCCACAAAGAGTGTGAAGTTCATGACATTGTTTGAAGCATGGAGCGGCTGGAAGCCGAGTGTGAAGCACCTAAGGGTCTTCGGGTGTGTAGCTCATGCTCACATCCCGGACCAGAAAAGGAAGAAGCTCGATGATAGGAGCGAGAAGTGCATTTTTGTTGGCTACGCTCCGGAGAGCAAGGAATATAAATTTTACAACCCGATGACGAGAAAGGCCATAGTCTCGAGGGCGTGGTGTTTGAAGAAGGAAGCAGCTGGAGCTGGGATGAGGAGACGAGAAGTATGAAGGGCATGTTCTTCGAAGATGAGGAAGAGGGTGGTCACGAGGCTGGAGCCGAGAATGGTGGAGCTGAGCCGCCATCACCACCGAGTATAAATTCAGGGGGAGCTTCCACCTCCTACTCAAGAGGGGAAAACTCATGTGGAGGAAATTCTGGAGGAGGAAGCGGGAGCTGGAGTGACTCCGAGAGTCCACCACCCAAGATGAAGGGGTTGGGGGAGCTCTATGAGGAGACGGTCCCAATTCATGCTAATTATTCATTATATTGTCTCTTAGCAGATTGCGAGCCACTGTCCTATGAAGAAGCTGCCCAGGAGAAATCTTGGAGGACGGCGATGGATGCCGAGATGACTTCCATCAAGAAGAACGATACATGGGAGTTAGTTGATCTACCGGCGGGCCACAAATCCCTCGGGGTGAAATGGGTTTACAAGGTGAAGAAAAACAAAGATGGAGCTGTGGAGAAGCACAAGGCAAGGCTGGTGGTGAAAGGGTATAGACAAGTCTAAGGGGTGGACTATGATGAAGTCTACGCCCCAGTGGCGCGGATCGATACTATAAGGCTGATCATCGCACTGGCGGCACACTACAGATGGACTATCATGCAAATGGATGCTGTGGCGGCGTATCTGAATGGGTACCGGGAGGAGGATGTGTACATCGAGCAGCCTCCAGGGTACGTTGTGAAAGACAAAGAGAGAAAGGTCTGCAAGCTGAGCAGAGTCTTGTACGGACTGAAGCAGGGAGCTCAAGCTTGGAATGGGAGGATAGACAAATTCCTTCAGGAGTATATCAAGTGCCCATACGAGTATGCTCTCTACATGAAGGTGGAGAAGAGCGGGGACATCATGATCCTATGTCTATACGTGGATGACATGATATTCACTGGGAGCAACCCTACGATGTTCGAAGAATTCAAGAGGCTGATGAAGAAGGAGTTCGAGATGACGGACTTGGTAGAGTTGAGCTACTTCTTAGGAGTTGAGGTGCAGCAGAGAGAAGATGGGATCTTCATCTCCCAAAAGAAGTATGCCGAGGAGATTCTGAAAAGGTTCAGGATAGAGGGTAGCAAGGCTATATCCGCTCCTGCGGACCCTAGAACAAAGCTGAGGAAGGTTTCCGAAGAGGGAGGAGTGGACCCAACTATGTTCAAGAGCCTGGTCGGAAGTCTAAGGTACTTGACTTTCACTAGGTCGGACATCATGTATGTGGTTTGGGTAGTAAGCAGGCACATGGAGGAACCCAAGCAGGACCACTTCACAGCAGCGAAGAGGATCCTGAGGTATGTGAACGGGACTCGGGACCATAGCCTGAAGTACTTATCTGGAGGAGAGTTGAAGCTAGTCGGCTACTCGGATAGCGACTATGGAGGAGATGTGAACGACCGGAAGAGCACTTCCGGGTATGCGTTCAACATGGGAACCGCGGCGTTCTCATGGAGTTCTAAGAAGCAGGCTACGATAGCCTTATCATCATGTGAGGCAGAGTACATGGCAGCCGCGGCATGTGCTTGCCAAGCTATCTGGCTGAGAAATCTTCTGGAAGAGTTACATCATGTGCAGGATGGTCCAACGACACTGTTAGTGGATAACATGTCCGCCATCCAGCTCGCGAAGAATCCTGTGTGTCATGGGCGCAGCAAGCATATCGAGACGAGGTACCATTTCCTTCACGAGCAGGTGGAGCAGAAGACGGTGGAAGTTGTGTATTGCCCTACCGGAGAGCAGATCGCGGACATATTCACCAAGGCGTTGAAGGTGGAGACGTTCGAGAGGCTCAAAGGCAAACTCGGCATGTGCTGCCAAGTTTGAGGGGGAGTTTGTTGGAGATTGACTTGGTTGACCGGGTCAACAAGTCAAAAGTTTTTTTGGGTATTATTTTATGTTATGCATTTATTATGAGAGAGGGTGTGTGCATTTATGATGAGAGGGAGTTTTCTAGTTTTCCTTTGCCTATATAAAGGCCCCTTGTACATTTTCAAAAGTAATGAGAATAGAGAGAAAACTTCCCAAGTCTTAGTGTGAGTTTTGAGAGAGGAGCGCTGCAGCGCTGGAGCGAGATCTAACCGGGCGGTTAGAAGAGAAGCCGCACGATTTGGCGAACTTGCCGCGAGAAGAGGTGCTCAAGGTTTGCGCACTCGCGGCCTGTGGGGTGATCTCACCCGTATCAGCTCGCGGATAGGTGAGCAGCTCGCGGCTTGATCTCGCCGCGAGAAGGAGAGGTTGCGGCTTGTGTGCTCGCGAGTGGAGGTCTCGCCAGTCGGTCCCTCCGCGTCGGTCTCGCCGTTCCAGTTCGCGTGGGTGGTGCTCGCGTGTGAAGGCGGGAGTTCGGCGTGTGGTGGAAGCAAGTCGCGCGGTCTGTGGCGGTTTGTGGTGGCGGTCTCGCACTTCGGTTTTGAGGTTTTGGTGTTATGCAAAGTCGGTGGTAGAGTTGAGGTTGTGCGGGAACCCATACACGTTTCCAACACCTCCTGGAGGTCTCAGGACAACTGCTTATTGAACCTGGAAAATGAAAATGCATAATCAGCACATCATAGAGTTAGTAGAAGAACAACGCTGCTCTAATCTAGAATACTAATCATGGAGAAAACTTTGAAAAAAATCAAAATTAAACTAGTATTAAAGATAACATCAGATCAGAAGCGACGAAAAAATGGGGGAAGAGAGAGAAAATAAGAGAGAGAATAAACAACACCTGTCACATGCAACTAGGTGGTTACACAAAAACTTAACCCCTCAGAACATGCGGTTAGAAGCAATTAAAAAATTAGTTGTACAACTTCACAACTCCAATGCTAGCTTAGCTGACTGTCCGCCTTCATCTGTTGTTATCCACTATCAACTCAACAGCGGCGGTTAACACAACCTAACCGTCAGATAAAGCTGAGGTTAGACAAAGTCTAACCGCCTGAAAGTCCACCTAGTGTCAACTATGTGCACCTATGGGGGGGGGGAATAGGTGACGTGTAGCGCTTTTGCGGAATTTACGAATGTACATGCACAATAAAAATAAAAAACACAGCACACAGAATACACAGGCAATTTATAGTGGTTCCCCGACTTGGGTACATCCACTTTCCCCCTTCGACCTATCTCCCAACAAGGGACGACTCGGTCTCTTCTCCAACAGGATTGAAATCCAATCCCTGCACTAACGGAAGGCACCCTTCCACACGTAGGAGTCTACACTCCCACAAATCGGGTTGCACCCAACCCTTACAAAATGGAACAAACGTTCCTTTACAACGAAAGTAAAAACTAGAATGTACACGAGATACAAACTTCGTATGGAGACTACGGTGTTCCTCTTCGTTCGACGACGTGATCGAGAAGTCAACGAAGAGTATACAACCCTAGATCTCTCTTGGAGAGGATCTCCCCGGAACCGGCGGCGGCAAGGTAAGCGGCGGCTTGGTTCGGGATCGGCGGCGACGACAGAGCGCGGCTGCTATTCTTTGGAGATCCAAACTTCGTAGCGAAGCTAGCTAGGTCTACCAACGGTCACACGAGGATCGGTCGTCTCGATCGATTCGGATGGGGAAGTTTTTTCCCGATACATGGGTATTTTGAACAGTAAAGGGCAGAGGATCAGAAACCGAGCCGCGACGTAACCCTAAGATCGCGATTCCGCTCCGCCGCCGCCGTCGCGCTCGGGCAAGTTGGTCGCCGCTGCTGATCGCTTTTCTTCCCGATCTCCGGCGACAGAAGCTTAGCCAGGCTCAGAGTCTCACGCGTCTATCAAGGGATCGGTCGTCTCGATCGATTCGGATGGGGAAGTTTTTTCCCGATCAACAAATCGAGAGACAAGAGATCTCTTGATAGACGCGTGAGACTCTGAGCCTGGCTAAGCTTCTGTCGCCGGAGATCGGGAAGAAAAGCGATCAGCATCGGCGACCAACTTGCCCGAGCGCGACGGCGGCGGCGGAGCGGAATCGCGATCTTAGGGTTACGTCGCGGCTCGGTTTCTGATCCTCTGCCCTTTACTGTTCAAAATACTCATGTATTTACACACTGTAGACCCATACAATATGACCGTTGTGGGTCCCACACGTATAACCCCGAAATCCGGTTCAAACTAGTCCAGCGGCAGAATCCGGTCCAGCGGCATCCCGAGAAATCGCTAAGTAAAAATCGGCGAGAATCGCAGGTGATTCTCGACGAATCGGCGAGAATCACCAAGTGATTCTCGACGAATCGTCGAGAATCGCTAGTGATTCTCGCCGAATCACTTATTGATTCTCAACGATTTTCACTTGGTATTCATGATCTGCTTAACCACTGGTTCGGCGAGAATCACTAGTGATTCTCGCCGAATCTTACTTGGCACCGTTTTGAGGTAGCCTGAAGGAGTCGGCGAGAATCACTTGGTGATTCCCGTCGAATTTTCCTTAGAGGAATTTTCGTCTTTCCACCCAAGAGCTGCTCCTTGACTCATCCTTGCTCCTTGTTTGCTCTTGCTTAACCACGGCCCTGTGCTTGAAAGTAAGTGCACTCCAATAGAGAGAGTACACGTAGGCCAACACACTGATCTGCTCAATGAGGGATTACGTCGCGCAGACCCGTGTATATTGACCTACTGCACCCTGACATTGGTGTGCACTTAGCGTGGAATAACTGCAAGCACAACTTGAAATAATATGTCAAAAACACTGCCTATTGACCTTAGCTTGTTCAGGGGCTTCTTCAAATCAGGTACGTTGTGGATACAATACCCAACACCGCCATACCGCACCAGAGATGTTGCTTGAGAACTGTAAACGCCAAATGCGGTCAAGTTTTCTGCTGATCAACAAAGAGCACAACTATGGGAAGAAAATAGAAGCATCTCATGCGGTTAGGCAGGAGCTAACCGCCTGACCGTCAACTGAACCTGACCTCAGCAATCTGCACAGCTACCTTAGAAACAACGGCAAACCTCCTGACCGGTCCCGTCTTCACATAAACACCTAGTTGCACTTGAGGAATATGGAAGGAGAATGAGCAGACAAGAGAGGAATGCAGACGAGTGGAGGAGATGTCGACTGGGGGAGCAAAGAGGGAGTGGACGTAAATGAAGTACTGCCATTAAAAGTATGAACTCCAACAATAATAAAACTCTGGCAAATGGAACCTTATTCTCCTCCTTAGCAATAATAAAAAAATCCTAAAATCATAAGAAAAGGAGGCACCGAATTCACCAAATGTTCCATTTATCCGGCAGCTCGCACCCCAAGTCGAATAAGAAAGTATACATTGACAATTAGATATTAGAAGATATGGGGAGAATAAGAAGGAGGAATCCTTTGAGCAAAACAAACAAACAAATTGCCTGGAAGTTTTAAGAGAATGACATCCCACTACATAGAAAGATCTAGGGTAAGAGTTACCTGTAAATCTAGGGAAGAAGATGATAGGAGCAACACGGGTTGCATGAAGACGGGCTCCAAACCGCCACGATGCGCGAAAGATTGCAAACCCTCCATGCAGAATCCCAAGCAGGAAGGAGAAGCAAAAGATTGATCGATAAGCCCCATCAAAAGTCGAGAAAGTCATCTTTTTCCTAGCCCCGTTCTGAATCAGTATGCCCTAAATGGGAAGACACCAGTGGAGGCGAGCCGAATGAAATTGAGAAAATGTCTTTTCAGCTTTTCACTTGTTTAATTTAAATATTGCAAAAAAAAATTTATAGAGGTAATCTTCCCTCCAATATATTTCTTTCTTCAAATTGAAATTTCGAAAATCCTTCAAATTAATAATAGGAACACGGCCGAGTGAAATTTATAAATTCCTTCAAAATGGCCAGGCGAAAAACATGCCTCAGATGAAAAACGATCGCGACACCCAGGAAAAAACACGTGATGGTTGATATTGCGCGTTGGTGTGGGAAAAATGCACCTTGGGTGTAAAATGTGCTCCTAGGAGAAAATGTGTCTGGGCGTAAAACACACACTTCTATGTTTGTGTTTGAGTTGATATGTGTTTGTGTCTGTGTTTGTGTCTGTGTCAGTATTTGTGTATTCATGTCTTTCTGTGTCTATGTCTATGTATGTCTTTTTGTATGTGTTTATGCTTGTCTGTGTTTGTGTGTCTGTGTCTATCTATGTTTGTGTCAATGTCTATTTGTGTTTGTGTCTATGTGTGTCTATCTGTGTCTGTGTGTGCGTGTGTCCATGCAAGTGTGTTTGTATGTGTGTGTGTGTGTGTGTTTATGTGTTCTATGTTTGTGTCTATCTGTGTTTGTGTCTGTGCATGTGTGTGTATGTGTATGTGTGTGCATTTTTGTATGTGTTTTTGTGCATGTGTATGTATGCTTCTATGTATGTGTGTGTGTGATTGTGTGTGTGTGTGTTTGAACACATATGTGTGTCTGTATATGTCTATTTGTGTCTATGTGTGTCTATGTACATGTGTGTGTAAGTGTGTTTGTATGTCTATGCGTCAATATGTGTCTATGTCTATGTGTTTGTGTGTGTGTGATTCTCTGTGTGTGTGTGTCTGTACGTGTGTGTGTGTGTGTGTGTGTGTGTGTGTGTGTGTGTGTGCGTGCGTGCAGATGTATGTGTGTCCGTGTTTGTGTGTCTGTGTTTATGTGTGTATGTGTCTATGTGTGTATGTGTATGTGTTAGTGTGTGTACATGTATGTGTCTGTGTTTGTGTTTGTGTGCTTGTGTGAGTCTGTGTCTGTGTGTGTGTTTATGTGTGTTTGTGTTGATTTGTGTTTATAGTTGTGTTTGTATCTGTGCGTTAGTGTATGTATTTGTGTGTTTATATCTTTCTGTGTCTGCGTCTGTCTGCGTTTGTGTGTCTATGTATGTCTTTTTGTATTTGTGTCTGTCTGTGTTTGTGTGTCTGTTTCTGTGTCTGTATTTGTGTCTATGTGTGTCTGTCTGTGTCTGTGTCTATGTGTGTATGTGTATGTATGTGTGTCTATGTATGTGTTTGTGTGTGCGTGTGTGTGATTATATATAATTGAATGAAATTTAATACTAATTACTATTATAATTAATTAAATTAACATTAACTTTAATACCCGGGCAGCGATGGTACCTCCACCCAAACTCTCTTGCTCTTGAACGCTCGTTCAACTAATAGTGCATATATAAGAAGTGTTTGTGGCCCACACGACATTACCCCCGCCTCGATAGTGTCCCAAATAGTGGCAGAACTAGGATTCTGAAGTCGCACTGGCATAATAAATTTCAACATACATTTCCGAAATTTAAATTCACAACATATAATATGAATATTCTATTATTCCAACAATATCATACGAAATTGTATTGTTTATCAAAACAAACTTAAAAAAAACTTATAGATCAACATGATACTTTACTTTGACACATGTTTTGAAAATGTGAAATAATTGTTTCAATTGTAATTGTATCTGCAAAGTCTTTTTCAATGTAAGCAATTAAACGATCATTCATCCATTCATTCTTCATTCTGTTTTGCAAACAATTCTTTATTATCTTCATTGCCAAAATTATTCTTTCAACACTAGCTATTGTAACTGGTAAGTGACAAACCAACTTCAACAATCTGAAAACTAGCTGGTAATTATTTTATTTTTAATTCCACTAATATTTGAAGAAATTCACTGATTCCCTTAACTTCTGAAAATATGTCTGTTGATATAGATCGCATGTCAAAAAATATATATATATCAAGTTATTTTTCAACTAACTGCACTTCTATTGGAGCAAAATCATATGGATATAATTCAGCAAGATGAATTATTTTTTTATCATGAGCAACAAATTGATACTTTGAGTTAAGACAAGTGACGAATAACAACAATTCTGTGCTTACTTCATCGAAACAGGCATTTAGCTCATTAAGCATTCAATCAAGCACTTCATTAAAAATTTCAATCCTGAAAAAATGTAAATTTGTAATCTCATGTGCGTTGCGTCTTGATCTACTTGGTTGAACAAACTTCTCATTCATATTTGGAACTTCTATGACATGTTTACTACAAAAAGTAGAGACTTCAAATATTAAGGATTGTCACTCAACTTCATCACTTTTATGTCATGATGGAGAGCTATATTTGCATTTACTTGGATGAAGTGGAAGCAATATTAAATGGAGGTTTTCACTGGGATGGTGGCCTCATTATGCATGGGAATATTAAATAGAGAGCTAATTTGAATGCATATGGCGACTGCAACAATTGAATAGGAGAATATAAAGAGGTGGAGGGAGGGGTTCGACTACATGTATGGGGGAAATGAATCGTGTGGATGATGACATAGGAAGAGGCATATAGGCTGCAACTTTAAATGAGGTTGGAGGTGGCATCACTTGAATGAAATATGTGGCGGCACATGAAGGGTTCATGAAAATGGCATGGGTGCGACAATAATAATGGAGTTGGGCCCTGAATTAACATGGAGGCGGTGTTACATGGATACACTTAGAAGCGGGTTAAATGAAATCAGAGGTGGCTGAAGCTTTTAGTGGGTGAGGTGGCAAGGTTGCATGCATGGGAATGTTCACATGAATGTGCAGACAGTAACTTGGGTATCATCGTGAAGGCTCCATGTCGACCGGAGGAGTAAATGAATATGGTCATGGACAAAAACTACATTGATTGGCCTTGCATGGATGCAGTTTGAATGCGACCGAAGACCTTGGATTACTTGCTTTGGACGGGAAAAGACATGAACTCATGTGCTTGGATAACGCGACAACTTCTGTAAAACGTCATTCTCCAACTGCGGCAACAACATTTATCCTACAAAAATATAAATTGGTAAACTTAAAAATAAATGATCTAATTTATAAAAGAAACTATTTAAAGAGTAAATTGATATATTATTTGGTTATTATATATATATATATATATATATATATATATATATATATATATATATATATATATATATATATATATATATATATATATATATATATATATATATATATACGAGTGCCCGACATAGAGCTCCGCCCCTATTGCCAATCGCGACAGTACCCGGCCCGCCCCTACGGCCCCGCACGACTGTACCCGGCCCGCCACTACGATCTAGCGCAACTGTACCCGACTATAGTATATTTATATATAATAATGAATTATATTATACCTATATTTATATAGGTTTTTTTATAAAAATACATAAAATATAATAATATAAGTATAAATTATTTGAACTATTAGCACAGTTGTCTCCTTGCCTCATTGGAATGAGTTGTTCCTTTTATTTTTGAGGTCCTTGGATCGAAACCGGATAGCCGCGTTTAAATTAAAATATAATTTTAACAGCCAGCCGTCCGATTTTTTAAGAGTTATAGGGGCAAAATCGTAATTTTATATAGATTTAGGACACCCTAGTAGTAGGTTTAGGAGACCTGAAATATGGAGAGATGAAATGATTTTATTGTGCTCGATCAGATGGTTGTTGAATTATGAACTCATGATCTGACGGCTTGTGGAATTTTGAACTCATGATATTCGCAGACCAAAGTATTTCTTTATGTGTATATATATATATATTTTAAAATTAATATTTTTACTCTAATAATTCAAGTTAAAATATGCATCATCAATCTCTATCCTGGAGATCAATTTTTATCTCCCATGAGATCATCGCCACCTAGAAGATCATTTTTTGATCTCCAACTAGGAGATTTATTCCGATCTTCGTCAAAGAGATCATTTTTTGATCTCCACCCAGGATATTATTTTTGCACAAACCAAGAAAACTATGAACATCCCTTCAACATAGACAAAATCATCCAAAGCATTATCATTACAGAATTGTCATGATTGAATTGCCACTGCAAAAAATAATGTGAGACACATTTTCATTACAGATTTCTTGCTTAAGGAAACAGTTCATGAATAGGGGTGTGCAAAAATACCCGAAGAATCGAAAACCGGGCCGAAACCGAACCGAATCGGGAGGTTTAGGTCGATTCCTATTTCTGTCGGTTCGGATACGGTTCCAAAAATATAGAACCGATGGTTCAGTTCGGTTCTCGGTTCCGACAGTTGGGTACCCGAGAACCGACCTGAACCTAATATAAATTACAACTTTTAACTTCAAAGAACATATATATTATTACAAAATTTAAGTATAAAGATTGGGTCGGCTGGGCGCTGGGCGCTAGCGTGAGTTGTGGATGGCTTAATTGGAGATGTTATTTTACAATTTAACAAATCAATCTTATTTAATGTCTAAAAGTAAAAATCTCTTATTTTGATATTTTTCTTATAATTCATTAGTCTCATGTTATGAACTGAGAACCGAATCAGAACCGACCCGAACATAACAGTTTGGATCTGGTTTCATAATTTAGAACTGTGGGTCGGTTCTGGTTCCAAAAATTTGGAACCGAACCTATACGGGTCAGTTCTTGGTTCTATATGGAACTGAACCGATCCGAGTTGCACCCCTACATAATAACACACACCAAATCATCATGATATTTATGCAGTTCATGATCAATTCTTAAGTACTTCAAACATTATCGTCCCAAAATGACTTAAAACGCTATTTTTTCCCTGAATATGTCTATCTTCTCTATCCAGTCATTACATGTTTTCCAACCCAGTATTCCATACTTGCCAATGTGATCAATGAATTTGATTACGTAGAGACCACAATAACATGAATTAGTTTGTCGTATAATACTCTTAGCAAAAACCAAATTCCAATTGTTGGAGTTCATAATTGTTCTCTTTTGGACATATGAAACAAATCTCATCCAAGTGAGCGAACAATTTACTCTCTAAATCTAACATATTTTTTACAAAACCAAGGGGAGTGGTTGTTGGGGTTTTCTCTACTTGAGTGAAATCAGCACATCAGTGCATCAGAATACAACTTACAAGAAAACTCTAAACAGTAAGAGATTTTGTGAAAGCTATGAATCAAAAAATAAATAAAACCAGTGTAAAGATTACCTGTGCGGGGTCGATTCATAACAATCAACCAAGTTGCTCCAAAAATAAATCTTCTTTTTGTTAGTTCTACAACTGAATTGGTACCAGCAGCTTGAGTTCACACAAAACTAGATCTGTGACTCTACAGAAGTCCACACGAACGATGGACAACCCTAAAATCTTGTCCAACAAGATCAGGGTCGAAGAAGGAATGTCCTCAACATCTCCACGAATTGCTAGATTCGTTCCAGGAGAGATGGCAATAGCTGGACGTGATCTTACAAAAGAGGTCATGATGGTTTTTATGGCTCGGTTCAGAAAAACTCTTTTCTCGTTTATGTTGAATTTTCTCCAGGTGATCAACGAGATAGCCTAACGTCAAATTAATATTTCAGACCTATCAAGATCACACCTTGATCATGCGGAAATTTCTCTGGACCTTGGAGTGAGCAGGAGTTATCTCAACTTAAGTCAGTCAACCAGAAAACACATGCAGTACAATAGTCTTATTGATTAACAACAAATTTCTTTACAAGGCAAGACATACATGGCAAGACATGCTTCACCAAACCAATACAGGGAGAGCAGAGCCAAATACAAAGACAAGACACAAGCCGCGCGGACTCAAACACCAAGCCGCAGGTCTATTGCTGTGGAGTCCGCACAATCTGCCGGTCGCCAGACCGCAACCCAAGCTGCGCGGACTACCCCTTACTCCAATGCTAGCTCTAGTCGCCGATCTGCAAGCCGCCTAACTGCGAGGTCGCCTAGCCACCAGACCGCACAAGCTGCGATGCCGAATAGAACGGTGCGCCTGAAGCAGGCGACTTATTTAACCCCGAACCAAGTTGCCAAAGAGAAGACCGGCTGGTCGCTGTCCGCGACCTGTTGTTTACCGCATGTTGCTTAACCGCAGAGTCTGCACTATCCCTGGCCGCAATCAGAGCCAAGTCATGTCTTTCCAGCGCTATCCGCACAACCTGTACAACACAACCCGGTCAACTCAACCAAACCGCACGGACACCAAAAGGCAGTCCGCAGCAACTTTTGCGGGCTCAAGTTACTGTTCACTTACTTCGGTTGGTTACACAGGTTACTATTCCTGATGTGACATGGGTCCTATTTATAGGCACGATGATGAGTGTGGTCATCGCTCTAGCCGATAGGATTACCGCCACATCCCGTAGTAAGAATAAGTGTATCCGCAAGCCCACGGATACACACACCAGTCCGCCGCTGCATGTGCAAGATAGCCAGCCCGCATATGCTTCACCAAGGCTGGAGACAGCGCTAGTCCACCTTGTCGCCAAAGGCCATGCCAGGACCTCCACTCGACACTCGACGTAATTCTGCTCGACGCTCGACGAAATCATGGCTTGGAGATATCGCCAGGCGATAGTGGGTATCGCCACAGGCGATAGCGCCACTCGACGATTTTCCACTCGACGCTCGACGAAATTGTGGCCACCGTTATTTTGCTATCGTCCGATGGCGATATCCGGTATCGCGCGGTGAAAGTGCACGATTCAGCGCTCAATGTTTGTGTGATGTGAAAATGAGTAGTTCGTGGGACACGTGGCAGCGGTTACCACTATTGTAACACCCCCTATCCGTCGCATAGTATATAGCAGTAGGTCCGGCCAGGGCCCGACGCCATATACCACAGACAGACCGGGTGGTTACTTATGGAAACCATCCAACCAATCTCAACGTCCTACACAGAGCATTCTAGCGGAAGCAGTTTATAAGAGTTGGAAACAAGAACCCAGCATCAAGCACGAATGTCCACTAGTACAATTTAGGAATGTTATACAAAATACCCAAAACCGGCATTAAGGCCTTACAAAGTGTTTCACTTGAAAATTACATGTTTTACAAACCACGGCACGCAGGCCGGTCATACATGAATAAAGCAGTAAACACTTCTACTTGGGACTTCGAGGGCCAGCTTCGCAAAAAGGGCTTTAGCCCGCTATTGACCGCTTGGTCCAGCTGCACCTGCAAGCAACAAACCACCGCACGGTGGTAAAACAAGGCAACGGTCAGCAATGCTGACCAAATTATAACGATCCCGCCCCCAACTCGGGGCGGCGATGCTCCTTCCCTGCATTTCATTAGCATAAGCGAGCAATGTATATAACCATAGTCATTTCATCACAGACGTTGGCTCGTACGGCCGCACGCCCCGTGCACTCAGGGCACATTCTCGGTGAACCGGTCGATGTCACGTCAATTAAAGCCATTAACATTCCGGACTCACCACCGCCACTTAGACGGCCAAACCTATGAGCAATTTGTCTTCATGGCATGGGTCACGTCAATTTAAGCCATTGACCGCCGAAGACTCACATCTATGCCAACGACGAGTGCCACGTAACCTTAGGTCTCTCTAACCGAACGACATAAAGCGGGTACGGCTTCATCTAACCCGTGCTCACTTCGCAACGACAATTTAAGCCATTTGCGCGGGTCAAACTTTCACCGAGTCCCATTCTACCGCAAGTCACATAACTCAGTTATGTTCGAGTTGGCTCTCAGGCCACCAAGCTGGCAAGATCTCGTATCCGCCCAGTTTTCCGGGTGCACCTTTGGGTTAGTCCCCAAGGCTCCCTGCTGCAATCTACCGCGTAGAAAACCCGAAAACAACCAATAGCACGGAGTCTTCTCCGGCCTTATGCAATGCAACATCACCGATCCAGACTAACATGTCCGGGTAGGCTTCACACATCATGCCTATGTCCGTTCTCGCATACGGACTCTAAACAACGGGGACTTTACATATCTACCCGAAGGAACGCCTCCAACTCTTCGCAAACTCGCGAGAGCGGGCTTCCTATGCTAAGAAAGAGAGCTATTCATGCTCAAGATGAGGATCGTTACCCTTGAGTTCCTCTTTGGCGCCATCGAAAAGTAATCGGATAGAAATCACCGCACTTGTGTTGCCTCCGTGGATCCGGAGTCGACTCGCGATTCGGAGCTCCGAAGCTCCTCCAATGACGGGATATAGTTCTTCTTCCTCCAATGGCTCTCCTCTTTCTCCAAGGACTTGGAGAGATGATAAGGTAAGAAAATGATGGATTTCCAAGTCAACTCACGGGTATATCCTCTCAGGAACAACCCCCAGCCGTTGGATCTCAACCTAAGAAAACGAGCGGCTTTGATTCGGGGCTGAAATGCCCAATCTGGGCCGAACACGGCCTGACACACGCCCGTGTCCAGGGCCGTGTGCCGCATTCGCCGTCAAAATCGAATCTCCTGGAACCTCACACGGGTATCGAACACGCCCGTGTTCGAGCTGACACGCCCGTGTTCCAGCTGACACGGCCGTGTCGCCGGCCGTGTACCCCATGATTTTCCCCCATTTTCAACCCGAGCACTGTACGGGTTCTAGGACACGCCCGTGTCCTCGCCCGTGTCACCTTGACACGCCTGGGCCGCAGGCCGTGTACACGGGACATTTCGTCGAGGGAAGATCGACGACTCGATGACACGGCCTTGGACACGCCCGTGTCCTAGACCGTGTGCCTTGTCTCAACGATCGTCGAGTGAATCTCGACGACTCCCCGGGATGATCGTCGACACGGGTCGACACGCCCTGCGACACGCCCGTGTCGCAGGCCGTGTGCCCATTCTCGACGAATCGTCGAGTATAACTCGACGACTTCACGGCTAAGTGTCGACACGGGTCGACACGCCCGTGTCGCAGGCCGTGTGCCCATTCTCGACGAATCGTCGAGTATAACTCGACGACTTCGCGGCTAAGTGTCGACATACGCTTGACACGCCCTGGGACACGCCCGTGTCCCAGGCCGTGTGCCTTCTGCCAGAACCCAAACTGGCCCAAAACGTCCCCCCCCCCTTCGCTATTTTGAGTTTTGGGGCGTTACAACTATCGCTAGATGGTAATACCCAGTATCGCCCGACGATAGCGCCAGAATATAAAAGTCTCTCATTTTCTGAGAAAGTTACGAATTTCATTACCTGTAGTGCACTTACCTTCATAGACATTCCAGAGAGCTCCAGAACTCAGAGATACTCCATACACCTAAGAAGGCCAAATAGCACTGAAGATTGACGGTACGTGCGAAGCATTCAAAGCATCTCTTGCAAGGATTCATCGGCATCTTCAGCACTTTGTTTGAAGGGAGTGTCTAGTCTAAAGTGCTCAATTTATTTTTGTTATCTTTCATTTATTTTCTCATTGTAATCGGAAGGGAAATCGCCGCCTTATGTGTGGCGTCTAGGTTCTTGTGTGGCTTAGGGGAAAATCACCGCCTTGTGAGTGGCGTCCAATTCCTTGTGTGTCTTAGGGAGAAATCGTTGCCTTGTGTGCAGCGTCTAGATCGGGGTTAGATCTAGTGGAGGCTAGTAGCAAGATCTAGGGAGAGATACGCTTTAGCTTGCCGGTTCTTGGTAGAAGAACCGGCGAATACACTAGCAAATTATTTATTTCATGAGTCTTTGTCTCTAGCTCTATAGAGACACATTGTATACATTGTAACTCTTTTGAAATATATCATTATTGTTTCTAGCTTGTGTTCATTTGCTCTCTTCTATTATTTTGTTGTTATTCATTGTGTAAAGGTTGCTCAAATTGTTTAAGAAAATTTAGAAGAACCCTTATTCACCCCCCCCTAAGGGCGTCGTAAGATCCAACACTTGGTATCGGAGCAAGGTTACTCCAAAAACGGTTTCACCACCGGGAGTAATGGCGCAAAACACGCACACATTTTCTGAGGGGCAAGGTATTAGTAGACCTCCCTTATTCACGGACACAGACTACAACTATTGGAAAGCTCGAATGCGATGCTTTCTAATAGCACTAGATATCGATGTTTGTGGCATGGTATAAACATGCTACACTGCCCCCATTACTGTTGTAGGAAGTGTCTCTATGGAGAAACCCAAGGACAAATGGGACGAAGCTGCTAAGCTTCGATGTAAAATTAACGCTAAGACAATGAACGCTTTATTTTGTGCGTTAGATAGGACTGAATTTAACTGTGTTTGTGCATGTGATACTGCATATGATATTTGGAATCTTCTTGAAGTTACTCATGAAGGTACATCGCAGGTAAAGGACTCGAAGCTTTTCCAGCTAGAATCGGAGTTTGAGAAGTTCAAGATGGAGGTTGATGAAGATATAGACTCCATGTACACGAGGTTTAACAAGATAGTAAATGACTCGAGGATGTTAGGGAAGAATTTCTCAAATGGAGATTTGGTGAGGAAAATACTTAGATCGCTTCCCCCGAAGTTTAATCCTAATGTCACTGCCATCTCGGAGTCACACGATCTAAAGTCTCTCCAAATTGAGAATCTCATAGGAAACTTAAAAACTCATGAAGTAGAGTTGAGGATTAAACAACAAGAGTATAGCTTGGAGCCAAGAAAGAAAGCTTTGGCGTTGAAGTCCAAGAAGGAGAAGGAAAGCGAGTCTGATGAAAGCGATGATGAAGATGAAGAGAGTTTGTTTGTTAAGAAGTTTAGGAGATTTATGAGAAATCCTGAAAAAAGAAATTCTTTCAAGAGATTTTTCAAAAAGAAAGAATATGGGAATATGAAAGAAAAATCTCAAGCTGAAGAAGAAGATGATGAAGATAGACCACCACCTGAATGCTATCATTGCAGGAAGATTGGTCACATAAAGAGCAAGTGCCCAAAGTATCTGAAAGAGCTGAAGGAGAAGAGATACGGACAGAAAGATGGGAAGAAGGTTCTAAAGGCTGAAACATGAGATGAAGCCACTTCTGAGGAGTCGAGCAGTTCAGGGTCAGAAACTGAAGAGGAGGCCAACATGTGCTTGATGGGAAAGAGCTCTTCATCTTATGATGAAGGAAGCAGTGTCCAGAGTGACACTGAGGTAACTCCTGAAACCTATGATGATTTATTTTCAGAATTTTTGGAGTACTTGTGAGTATTTGATAAAAAATTGCATGAAATTAAGTTGATCAAATCTGAAAAAAAAAAGTTTTAATTAAAGAAAATAAAAAACTGAAAAATGAAGTAAAAGTTATTGGAAAAGAGAAAGCATCTTGTCAAGAGGATTGTCCCTCTTTGACAAAGATAGTGGAACTTGAGAAAGATCTCTCTAAGACTCAGACCCGGGTTGAGACTCTTACAAAAGAGAAAGAGGCCTTAGAGAGATCTCTAAAATTCTCTCAATCTCAAGTGGAAGGCAGCAGGAAGTCCTTCGCTAATCGTTGCGGCACCATAGTTGCCGAAAATGATGCATTAAGGGGACAAGTCCGAAATTTAGAAATGACCACTAACAAATTTGGAGTGGGCCAAAAATCTCTAAATATGATTTTGGGAAACCAGTACTATGGTTCTAGAAAATTCGGACTTGGATACTCTCCTGAATGTTATCGCCCGACGACATCCACTGTCGCCGGCGATAAGAAAAATTCCAGGAAAGTTATTTTTCAGGTTGAAAACAATAAATCACATGTCTCTGCAGCTTCCAGCAAAGGGTTAAAGTTTACTTTAAAAAACCCGTCGAATTCTTTCATCAAATGTGCCAAATGTTATAAGTTTGGTCACATAACTCATACTTGTAAGAAGACGGGATACTGCTCAGTCAAACAAATCTGGGTGCCTAAGGCTTCCACCTATTCTATGGGAGAAACCACTTGGGTAGTCGGATCTTTACTCTCATCCTCTTTCTAGGTGTGTTGGCAGGCTAAGGACAAAGAAGACGTATGGTACTTGGACTCACGGTGTTCCAAGCACATGACGGACAATAAATCAAAGTTCCTTACCCTGGAGATGAAGAAAGGAGGAGTAGTTATTTTTGGCGACAACGAAAAGGGGAAAATCATCGGCATTGGAGTAGTAGGTAACAAATTATTTTCTATCTCAAATGTTTTATATGTTAAAGGTTTGAAGCATAATTTAATTTTAATAAGTCAACTATGTGATATTGGATTAAATGTCTTGTTTGATTCATTTTCAAACCTAAGCAAAATTATAAACTCTAAAACAAATGATATTGTTATTACCGCGTCTAGATTTTAAAATGTTTACATGATTACATTTAATGATTTATCACATTCTTCGTTAAAATATTTTATTTCTAAAAATGAGGAATTAGATTTGTGGCATATACGTCTTGGACATTCTAGTTCAAAACTTATCATAAAATTGTCTCAAAATAAACATGTTAAAGGTTTACCTTCTTTGCATGAAAATTTATCATCTTTATGTTCACCATGTCAAAAAGAAAAATTTATAAAGTCTTCTTTTAAAAGCAAAAATATCGTTTTCACCACTAGGCCTTTAGAATTGATACATGTGGATTGGTTTGGTCCTGTTAATACACTAAGCCTAGGAGGTAGAAAGTATACTTTTGTTTTGATTGATGATTTCTCTCGTTTTAGTTGGACAATTTTCTTATCGTCTAAATCTGATGTATTTTTAGAATTTTCCAAATTATGTTTACGTGTTCAAAATGAAATAGAATTAAAAATAAAATGCATTCGTTCAAATCATGGAGGTGAATTTGACAATGAGAAATTTGTTTCTTTTTGCAATGAGTTAGGAATTTAATATGAATTTTCTACTCCTCGTACACCGTAACAAAATGGTGTGGTGGAAAGAAAAAATAGAAATTTGCAAGAACTAGCATGCACTATGTTATCTGAATACAAATTACCTCGATCATTTTGGGCTAAAGCTGTTAGTACTTCTTGTTATGTTATTAATCGTGTTATGCTTCGACCCATCTTAAAATTAACACCTTATGAGTTATATTTTCAAAAGAAACCGAATGTGTCTTATTTTAAAGTTTTTGAATGTAAATGTTTTGTTTTGAACACTGAGGATAATTTAGGCAAATTTGATGAGAAGTGTGATGAAGGTATTTTTATTGGTTATTCTTCTACAAGTAAAGCTTATAGAGTTTACAATAAGAGGACAAAATTAAGTAGTTGAAGAATCAATACATATTAGATTTGATGAGTTTTCTCCTTATGTAGAAGCTAATAATACAGGTGAAAATGAAGAGCTCTACCCTCTACAAAGGGTGGATGACGATGACAATCTTGGAGACAAAGTTGAAAAAAAAGAATTGAACAAGAATAAGAAGAAGAAGAGCAAGGATATGTGACTCCAAGTGAACTAAGATTTTCAAAAGATCATCCTCAAGGTTTGGTTATTGGAGAACCATCAAGAGGGGTAAGTACTCGTTCATCCGTACGTGAACTATTTTCAAATATGTGCTTTATTTCTTATATATAACCTAAAAGCGTTGAAGCTGCTTTAAATGATAATTCTTGGTTTTTAGCTATGAATGACGAGCTTAATCAATTTGAACGTAATAAAGTTTGGAAGTCAGTAGAAAGACCGTCTAATCATCATGTTGTAGGGGTTAAATGGATTTTTAAAAATAAACTTGATAGTGAATCTAGGGTCACTAGGAACAAAGCTAGACTCGTAGCAAAAGGATATTCACAAATAGAAGGAATAGATTTTGATGAAACTTTTGCACTCGTAGCACGTTTAGAAGCAGTTAGGATATTTCTTGCATTTGCTAGTTTTAAGAGGTTTAAATTATTTCAAATGGATGTTAAAACTGCTTTTTTCTTAACGGGTATATTAAGGAGGAGGTGTATATAGAACAACCTCCAGGCTTTGTTGATGTTAGATTTCATGATCATGTTTATAAATTAGAAAAAGCCTTGTATGGTTTGAAACAAGCACCCCAAGCATGGTATGATATATTGACTATTTATTTATAAAAAAATGATTATAAAATGGGCAGTGCTGATTGTACTTTATTTGTTAAACATATTCATGATGATCTTATCATTTTACAAATATATGTTGATGATATTATTTTTGTATCCATAAATGAAAAATTATGTGATAGTGTTATTAAAATTATGAAAATGAATTTGAAATAAGCATGGTAGGTGAACTCACTTATTTTCTTGGTTTTCAAATCACTCAAAAGCATGATGGAATTTTTATTTGCCAATCTAAATATATTCATGATGTTTTAAAAAGATTTGGGTTTGAAAATCTAAAACAAGCAAATACCCCTATGAGTGTCTCATTAAAGTTAGGAAAAGATGAGAGTGAAATATCCATAGATCAAACACTTTATAGAGGAATGATAGAATCACTATTATATTTGACTGCCTCTAGGCCTGATATTATGTTCGTTGTATGTTTATGTGCTAGATTTCAAGCTAATCCCAAAGAGTCTCATTTAAAAGCAGTTAAACGCATTTTTAGATATCTTATTGGCACATCTAAATTAGGATTATGGTATCCACATAACGATACATTTATATTACATGGCTTCTCTGATTCAGATTATGCTGGATGTTCATTAGATCGTAAAAGCACCAGTGACACCTGTCATTTTCTTGGCCCTTCACGTATCTCTTGGTCGATTAAGAAATAGAATTCTGTTGTCTTATCTACCACTGAGGCCGAGTACATAGCACTAGGCAATTGTTGTGCACAAGCTTTATGGATGAAGCAAATATTAGAAGATTTTGGTATAGTTCATGAAACCATTGAATTAAAATGTGATAATAAAAGTGCAATTGATTTAACGTATAATCTAATTCATCATTCTAGATCCAAACACATTGATGTATGCCACCATTTCATAAGAGATCACATAAAACAAAATACGATCAAAGTCAATTTTATAAGCATTGATTCACAGCTTGCGGATATTTTCACTAAACCACTTCCAGATTCCTGTTTTTCGTTCTTAAGATTAGAACTAAGAATTCTAGATTTGTCAAATTAATAAATTACCATCGCAAGGCAGACAAAAATTAACTTAATTCCATTGTTAATATCATGAACATTAAACCAAAATAAGAATTCCATGAATCATAAGTGGGAACACCACAATTTTAACATTTCATACTAAGTCTTACATTCTTCCAGAAGAAATACCACATACCATAACAGAATAGATAATATTACAGCATGAAGTCAAAGTCTAAGGAAATTAACGAAATTTCACTATTGCCGGCGATAGTGGCAAAATGTCCAGCCTTCCAAAAATCTTCAAAAATTTCTGCTGTCACCTCCACTGGTCTTTCCTTGATCATCTGTCGAATTGTACTCGCTGCTTCGCGTCGGACGTGCTCGGCGGGTCGATGTACGGGGCAGCTCCATGACCGGATCTTCCCATTCTACTGCTTCGACTGGAGTGGACTTCAACTTCAAACTTTTGGTCAGAAATTTAAAGAATTTCTGAATTCCCCAAAAGTTTTTCTTTACATCCCTCTTATGTTCTTCGAACGACTCTCGCAAGTCGTCTAACCCTTCTCGCAATGATCCACCTCTAGGAATTGGCGGGTTTCGGATAGTGGACACCGGTTCACTCCTCCTTGATGACCCTCCTCGTGTTGATCGGCTGATGGAAGGTGTTCCACTCGTCAAATATATCATTGGGATATAATCATTGAAGTACAATTCGGGGTCAATCCACGTATATTTCTTATATAAGATCTGTTGGATGACGGCTCCAAGTGGTAGGGTGTTCAACTTCTTCCAATTAGGACTTTTCAATCTAAATGAGTATCGTACTATCGAGAGGACAAAATCCGCCACATCAAACGATTCTCACTCCAAAATTATATACGTCACATAACTAAGTTGAGCCGTTATTTTTCGTGTATCTCCGGATTTCAGTAGGACGGTATACCTTAGAATCTCTTGCACTAGCCGTGCATACTCCGTCAGGGTGGCCGTTGATTGGATTAGAGTTTTGATGGAATTTCCATGCAAAACCATATTCAATAATGTCCAATCCCTCTCCTTTTGATAGTTTTCTACGACGTCTAGAGTGGTCATGCTCTATTAGTCCAAATTCATCTCTCAAGTCATAGTGTGTTATTTCTACCGTCTGCCCTTGAATTTTCGATCGAACTCCGTCATTCAATTTCGTGAAACGCGGATCTTTGAGATAATTGTAAAATTCTCGGATGAGCACGGAGGAGAATGTGTCTGGAATAATAATTAACATTATTCCAGCCATTGTTAACAAGTCATGAATATGTGCATGTCTGGCCGGGTTGAATTCAATCACCCGTCTGATTCCTATGTTATCGTTCTCTATTCCCGGGAATGTTTGATATGATGCGTATGAATCACTCCTTATGCTTCTTCGTGCTTTGGAACTGGAAGCCATTTCTGCGTATAAAATATTTTTGTTTCAGAAACAGAAAAGTTTTTTTTGGCTATCGGCATCCGGCGACACCCACTATCGTCCGTCGATAGCGGAAAATCATTTTTCTTCATTTCCGACTTCAGATCTGGTTTCCCCCTTCATCCAAAATACCAGATCTGCATGTTTGTGTTCTTCAAATCAGTTTTTCTCAACTTAAATTCAAGGAAATCTTCACCAATTTCACTCATACCACCCTAGTAAATCAGGATCCCCAAACCAAATTTTAATACTTGAAAACCTGGAAATTTCTGCTCTAAACTAACATACTCCACTATTCTTCCAATTAGATCCATAAAAACCAAAGATTCAAAGCAAAAAATTCAAGTTTTCATACCTAGGTTTAGGGTTTCGCCGCCTTTTCCTCCACGTTCCGTACTCAGTCTTCAGGCACAATGGTTCACTTTGATGGCTTTGACTGAATGCGCCAGTTTTAAACAATTTTCCACTATCGCCGACTGGCGATACCCGGTATCGTCGGGCGATAGTGCCATTTTCTTGTTTCTTCACATTATATTGCTGCCTCAGTTTAAGGCCAGGTGTAATGTTTGTTTTGAGTTTTATACTAACTTGGTTCTCTAGTTCACCACTCTTATATCTGTTATACATATTTCAGTCTTAGTGTTCTTAACCTCGTGAAATTATTTTCACATGTCTCTAAGTATGAGAAATATTTTAGTTATGATTATGTTATTTCACTCACGGTTGTGCAAATCTTCGTATGCCTCCATCTTACAAAATGTGAATTGTGCATGTTTTTACCATAACCAATTGTGATGCATGTTTTCGGCTTCTGCTTTATCCGAATTTAGTATCGTGCACCATCATATTAAATTATTCTGTACGCTTTCATAAGTGAATTCAGACTCCTTTGTTCAGCACAAAAAAATATATATAAGTGCAAAAGTGTATCATCCCAAAAGTATAAACTTTTGGTGATAGTTACCCACAAAAAAACAAAAAAAACCACTCAAATAATAAATAGCTGACAAGGAACCTCCACCAAGCACTACTTACCCTCCTGGTAAGTCTTCATGAGCATTGTGAGGTTGAGCACCTTGGTAAGAATTATAAAGTGTCTTGTGCGAATTTTACATGAATAATTTCTTTCTTATGTGTGTTGACCTCTTGGGTATAAGTATAGCTCCGCATGTAACCACTATGTTATGTTATTTTTAACATTCGTATGTTCATGTTTTCTGTGTAAGACTAAGCATCAGTTTTGCCACCCACCTCACATCTACACAATATTATCGTCTCTAAACGTTCTTCTTATGAGAATTGAACTGAAAACTGTTTCACAAACACCTTTTTCACTAGACCATGTGTTTATGATATAGTTTGTTGAACATTGTCATAGTTATTATTTACTCATTTTATTTATACTACATTGCTCACCTACCCTCTATGAGTCTCTCTTTTATGGTTTTTCCTTCTTTCGCTTTTGTCGTACTCTTCGATCTCTTTTGATAATACCAAAGGGGGAGAAACTTTACAAAAGCAATCATTCACCGAAGTCTGTTCTTATATCTTTGTGCACACTTGGACGACACATTATTTGTTTTTATCTTTGTGCACACTTGGAAGACACATTATTTGTTTTAATTATTTTTCACATCTTTAATTAAACACAAATACATGAATTTCCACTATGCTTCCATTTAGAGGGAGATCACATTTAGGGGGAGTGTTTCATCCAAGAGCAATTTGTGCACATACACTTGTTTTGTCTTGATACTCAAATTGGGTGGCCCTTTTAACATTCATGATTTCTTTCTTAATGGATTTGTTATTATCAAGAGGGGGAGATTGTTGGAGCATGCATTCCACGCTTCCTAGTTTGCTAATAACAAATCTTATTTGTATTTGATATTTGGATGTTATTGGTGTGCAGATAACACAGGTTAATATCTCATATCTTTTTGATGATGAATCAGATCAGAATTGAGCTCGGGCTATATCGTCAGGCGATAGTAGGTATTGCCAACAAGCGATAGCGCCACTCGACACTTTACACTCGACGCAATTCCGCTCGACGCTCGACAAAATCATGGCTTGGAGATATCGTCAGGCGATAGTGGGTATCGCGACAGGCGATAGCGCCACTCGACACTCGACGTAATTCCGCTCGACGCTCGACGAAATCATGGTTTGGAGATATCGCCAGGCGATAGTGGGTATCGCCACAGGCGATAATGCCACTCGACGATTTTCCGCTCGACGCTCGACGAAATCGTGGCCACCGTTATTTCGCTATCGCCCGATGGCAATATCCGGTATCGCGCGGCGATAGTGCACGATTCAACGCTCAATGTTTGTGCGATGCGAAAATGAGGAGTTCGTGGGACACGTGCCAGCGGTTACCGCTATCGCCAGATGGAGATGCTCAGTATCGCCCGGCGATAGCGCCAGAATATAAATGTCTCTCATTTTCTGAGAAAGTTACGAATTTCATTACCTGAAGTGCACTTACCTTCATAGATGTTCTAGAGAGCTCTAGAACTCAGAGATACTCCATACACCTACGAAGGCCAAATAGCACGGAAGATTGACGACACGTGTGAAGCATTCAAAGCATCTCTTACAAGGATTCATCGGCATCTTCAGCGCTTTGTTTGAAGGGAGTGTCTAGTCTAAAGTGCTCAATTTGTTTTTGTTATTTTTCATTTATTTTCTCATTGTAATCGGAAGGTAAATCGTCGCCTTGTGCGTGGCGTTTAGGTCCTTGTGTGGCTTAGGGGAAAATCGCTGCCTTGTAAGTGGCGTCCAAGTCCTTGTGTGGCTTAGGGAGAAATCGTTGCCTTGTGTGTAGTGTCTAGATCGGAGTTAGATCTAGGGGAGGCTAGTAGCAAGATCTAGGGAGAGATACACTTTAGCCTGCCGGTTCTTGGTAGAAGAACCGGCGAATACACTAGCAAATTATTTATTTCACGAGTCTTTGTCTCTAGCTCTATAGAGACACACTGTATACATTGTAACTCTTTTGAAATATATCATTGTTGTTTCTAGCTTGTGTTCATTTGCTCTCTTCTATTATTTTGTTGTTATTCATTGTGTAAAGGTTGCTCAAATTGTTTAAGAAAATTTAGAAGAACCCTTATTCACCCCCCCCCCCCTCTAAGGGCGTCGTAAGATCCAACAGGCTCCACCTCCCCCTATGGCCGGAGGAGCGCCAAGCCCTCTGGTACTTCGGAGTTGTTACCGCTCAACTAACCCCAACTACATCACCTTATTAGTGGCATTTGCCTGCTATATGCGTGAGGAGCGGATAAAATCCAGCCTCGTTGTCTTTCGCAAACTATTCAATTTTAGGGCCAAGAAGGACGAGATCGCTTTCTTCTCCGAGCAACAAATAAAGTCTTGCGGACTCGCCAACAAGAACCACAACTGGATCCTCAAATTCGTCATCATGACGGGCGACTTCAGCAACATCCCCTTCTCGCCCATTCAACAAGACGAGGCGACCTACCGCCCCCTCCATTGGGGGTCACGAGTTGAAGCTCCAGCTGTTCCTCCTCGAGGGGAACTTCGATGTCCCCCATCTGAGGAGAAACGTCGACTTACTACTTCATGTTCTTCCTAGAGAAGGTACTTTCAACTCTCTTACTCCTAGATCTTGCCTCCATTCCTTGAGTTTTCCGCTAATACTAATAAGGTGTAGGGAGCAAAACCTTCCATTACACCCTCCTCACGCGAGTGGTAGGGTTTCCGCCACCAACCTTGACCACGCAGAATCTGTTGTTGAGGCCTATAGGGAAGAGCCAGGAACCTTGTCCAAGTCCAACAGTCAGAGGCAGAACCTCGACGCACCATCTGCCCCACCTACTCCCAAAAAACAGAAGACCGCAATTTCGGTTAAGGGGAAGGTAGTCAGCAATACCCCTCCAGCGAAAGCCCCAATTGTGGTCGAAACCACAACTAGGGTCAACAACGAGACTACAGGGACCTCATCAACGCAAGAGGAGGGAGCTTGCGAGAAACTAGCGTTGAGTGGGCGCCAGAACTTTGGTCTCAGTAAGAAGCACCCTAACGATGTCGGCGAGCCCCTACTGCTTTGGTATAGGGAGGCCAACAGGACCTCCGTTTCTACACTTCTCCCATCCTGACAGGAGTAGGAGACCACCAACGACCAAGCTTACAGATTTGCCTTCGACCTCTATGGGCGGGAGGACGCTGCTCTCTACGATGATGCAACTACGCGAGCCAAACTTTGGAGTTCGCTTATATGACGGTGCGCCGAGGCGAATGCCTCGGCATTCGCCTCACATGGACCCTTGTTGAGGCCGACCACTCGCAGGGTCTCATATAAGAAGAGGTCGTGGGTCTGAAGCGAAGGCTGGAGGCTGCCAAGAAGCTTCTCGCCGTCCACCCAGGCGGAGTGGTAAGTGTAAGCTTACTCATGCACTCGCGCTTTCTCCTTTATATCGTGCTAATTCCAGTCTCCTTATGCTTCCCGCAGGATGCCGCAACCACCGGCCGTCTACGCACACGAATCGCCAGCCTCAAGAAGGAGAACAAGGGGCTGAATGCCCAAAACAAGCAGCTGCTTGAGGTCGTCCTACCGGCAGTTCCCAGCAGAAGGAGCAAATTTAAACAATACACCAATCACGAGATCGAAGAAATGATGCAACAGAATTCCATTAAGACAATAGAGCACACGCTCAGGATGATGCAGTGATCCAGCCTCCTGAAGGGCAACAGTTTTTTTTTTTGCTTTTGCTCTCGCCTTAGTATTTTCTTTTCTCCTGTATTCTTATTTAAGACAAGACTTCTTTTGTAAGATGTCAATGGAAATTATATTTTTAATTTTATCTAGATTTCTTTTTTACTTTCTCTCTTTTTAAATTCAGTGGCTTTATCACGCGCCCCCAACTTTTAGGTCGCGCACTCACTTATCGCTTACCCTTAGCTTTAGGTCGCGCACTCGCTCACCGATAACCCTTAGCTCTAGCTCGCGAACTTGCTTATCGCTGACCCTTAGCTTTAAGTCGCGTACACACTCATCTCTGGCACTTAGCTTTAGGTTGTGCACTTTCTCATTGTTGATCCTTAGCTTTAGGTCGCGCACTCGCTCATTGCCGACCCTTAACTTTAGATTGCACACTCACTCATTGTTGACCCTTAACATTAGGTTGCGCACTCACTCATCGCTTTTTCTTACTCGTGATTGTAAGGCTCTCGGTTAGATATGTTTTAATGCTTCCTTGGGAAAGCGATGGTCCTTTAGGCGAGAGTAAAGCGATTGGGGTTCAGCTCACCCGCTACCTATAGGTCTCGCCCCCCTGGGCATGTGAATGCTTGTCAGACGAATGCCTCCCCTGTAGGATAAAATTCCATTCGCCTTCCCCATTTGTTTTCCCCTTCCACTTAGCTTCTCCTTCTTCTGGAATTGGCTTCTCCGTGAGAGCGATTGATTTCTTTCTTTCTTTGCGTGAGGACTTCTCCTTTTTCATGAACTGGCTGTCACCTGAGCGACCTTCCTACCCTGCCAATTAATGAGAGTCCAGTCAGCGGGATTCTATCGGGGCCCGCAACCAACATTCCAACCTGCCTCTCCGAGAGGTCAACATGCCATGCCGGCTAGTGGGAGCCCGATCAACAGAACCTTCTTGGGGCTTTCAATCAACATTTCTACCCGCCTCTCCGAGAATTCAACCTGCTCTGCCTGCTAGTAGGAGTCTGGTCAACGAAACCTTCTCGGGGCTTTCAATCAACATTTCCACCTGCTACTCCGAGAGGTCAACCTGCCTTGCCAGCTAGTGAGAGTCCGGTCAGCGGTGTAACACCTCCATTTGTTACATGAAATATAATAGAGGGTCCGACCGGTGCCCCACAACATAGTCCACAAATAGGCGACAGGGTTATAGGTTAGTATCAAAGACTAATCGCATCATAACTCAGAGCATTCTAACGGAAGCTTTAAGGTTACTTGAACTCAAACTCATTTGAATGTCCACAATATATAAACCACCATTTATATATAAAAGCATAGGAATGTGACTTGCAGATACACAAAGGTTATGGTCTTAAGGCCTTACAGTTACATTTTTACCAGTGTGGATTACAGACATCGGCACACAGGCCGACCACACATAAAAATAGAAAAAATTTCATTCGGCCTTCAAGGGCCAGCATAGCAGCAGCAAGAGCTTCAGCCCGCTATGTCCCGCTCGGCTCTCCAGCACCTGCACAAGGACAGCCCACCGCAATGATGGCAAACAAGGCAATGATCAGTATTCATCTGACCAATTTATAACGACCCTACCCCTTTCCCGGGGCAGTGACATTCCTTCCCTGCAAGCATAATATTTTCACAAGCAGATATATCACAAAACGTGCACTCATGCACAATTCAATATATCAAAAATGTCGGTCGCACGACCCGACGTTCCGTGCACTCAGAGCACATTATCGGTGTATCGGAAAACCAGGGTCCCACTACCGTTCACAGGTCCCAGACCCAACGGTAAACATTAAGCATTCATGCTCCACAGCCCACGGCCGTAGACTTTAGTCTTGATGGCGTACAACCCAAGACTCTCATTATGTGATCCTAACGAATGTCAGTCACTTAGGCACTCAAGTTAGACAACCATAACGTTGATACAGTTCAGCTCTTGCCCGTTGCTCAAATCGCCAGTTCAATGTCTAGATTGACGCGGGTCAGCTTCTCCTTGTCCGTTCGGCTCAATGGCCTTTAAGAGCTCATAGCTCACAATAGCTATACTGTCCTATAAGCACTGCTTCACAATCAAAAAGGGAGTTAATGTCAGCATTCGTCACGATCGCTTGGCAGGGCCAACGGAAGCTCTTTTTTTGCGCCCAAACACAACTCAAACCCTGCAGCATCCTGTAGTGCCAAAAACATTGGTCTTTCCATAGCATATAACACATGAATTTCGAGGGTATTTTCCTGGAACTCCACTCCAGTACTTCTTGTTACTCCACTTCACAGACGTAACCCACCGACTCTACAAAATACACGTTTATATGCGGAATCTTCTCCGGTGCGCAAAATAAAGCATCACCAATCCAGACCAACCTGTCTGAATGGGCTTCACACAACATGATTATTCCATACTACACATTGTCGGATCTATATGCAAGACTCACTGAGGATTATAGGAATCAACCCAAAGGAAATCCCTCGACTCTCCACCTTTTGGTGGGGAATTTCATGCATATGCTAAAATAATGACTTCACATATCCAGGAAGGAAGATCGTTACCCTTGAAGTTCTCTTTGGATCCATGCAAAGCTATTCTACGAGGATGGAAGTGAGCGCCACACTTTCCCCTTCGCGGATCTAGGTTCTAAGCTTGATTTTACCCACAAGATCTTCTCCAGCAACCAGTCCAGCACTCCTTAGTTCCTTCATCCAAGAACACTCAAAGGAGATGAAAGGAAGAGAGAGAGTGGAGAAGGGAATAATGAATTCCTTAATCCATAACCCTCTGCATAAGTAGCCTCATGTGGTTTCACCCCAACCACATGATCTCATCTCATCCTAAAGCAACAATCACATTTTGAGTTGAAAAGTCAACCCACTGCTCATCGGCTGTTGTTACTCCAAACTCTATTCGACTTTCACAAGGATACATCATGACATTCGCCGACCTTCCCGAAATCCGTTTGACGTTCATCGAAAGGATAACATAAGCACATCCGTCGAACACTGTGTTGTAACAGCCCAAATTTCAGAATGGGAAACTATTGGGTGACACGGCCTGGGACACGGGCGTGTCCCAGGGCGTGTCCTGCTCGGGTTGAGCAGATGGCCGCGTGGTCGACGAAATTCGTTCGACGAATTTTCGGGAGGTACACTCCTGTGACATGGGCGTGTTAGGGGCGTGACCTAGGGCGTGTCCTCCCTTGGTCGACACCAGAGTTTTGATCGACGAACTGCGCTCGACGATCGTCGAGTATGGGGTACATGGCCTGTGACACGGGCGTGTCACAGGGCGTGTCCCGCTGTGGCGAGCAGTCGACACTTTTCTCTCGAGTAGGTGGAAAAGCACTCGAGTAAAGGGGGGGGGGTTGACACGGGCGTGTCATCCCTGTGACACGGGCGTATCCTATCTGGGTACTCGAGTAGTTGGTTTTCTCTCAAGTAAGTCCTCTCAAGTAGGTCTCGAGTGGGTTACACGCCTCGTGCCACAGGCGTGACTAGGCTGACACAGGCGTGGCATGTGCATGTCACCTTGTCGTAGATAAGTAATAATGAGTCGGTTCGTGTACCGCTTAAGGTACACGCCCTGTGACACGGGCGTGTCACAGGGCGTGTCAGGGCCAAAAGGTGATTTTTCAGAGATTTTGTGGCCATTCATTTCTCTATCCTGAATCCAAGGGCTGGGCTCTGTCCAGGTGCTTATATGGCCGAGAACTGAGAGCAATTCCCCGTTATCTTCATCTTCTTCTTCATCTCATTTCAAGAGAGAGAAAGAGAAAGGGAGAGCAAGGGAAGGAAAAGAGAAAGCAAGCTAGCTATTGGAGGAGCTGCGGAGTGCGGATTGAAGATCTGAGAATGGATTCGTGAAGGCAAAGCCGAGACGGTGATTTCCATCTGGCTGATTCATGGCTCCGAAGCGATCTTCAAGGGTAACGATATCCTTCTTGGATATCGAAGTCCTTTCTTTATGCATATGCGTAGAATCCTCCACCAAGAGGTGGATCCCAGAAGTGATTCTTTGGTTGAGTCTGCATCTAGAGCCGGAAGTGTGGAGTACGACATAGGCATGCTGTGTGAAGCCCATCTGGACGGGTAGTCTGGATTGGTGATGATCATGAGTAAACCGGAGAAGACTCTGTGGATTTCGTGGACTTGATGATATGAAATATATTTTTTGGTTATTGGATGGATGAATGGGATGTAATGTTGTGTATGGATGAATGGAGGCTTTGGTTAAGCTCCTGTTTGTGATGAGAGATCAATTTGTAGCACGCCTGGGAAGAGCGAGATAAACCCGACCTTTTACACCACTAGGGTGGGTTTATCTAGTTAGAGAAGGGATCGATTGGTAGTAATGCCCGGGAAGCGAGCACCCGGCTTACTGCACCACAAGGGTGGGTCGATCAGGAAATAAGTGAGGGGTCGATTGGTGGTAATGCCTGGGGCGCAGCGGTAAGCTCGGCTTGCTACACCACATGGGTGGGTCGATCTACTCTGGTTATATTTGTGGATGCTGTGGGGTTAGTACCTCTGAGTTGTATGGACAGGATGTCGCCAGTATTGGACTGGTGGACAAGGATCGAACCGCCCAACCAACAAGTGAAGAACCTCTGATCGGCGGTGTACGACTGGGATATACGGTACACTAATAAGGTGCCCTGAGTGCACAGAGCGTCTGGTGGATACCGGCGTTTGTGATGTGATTGTGATTGGTAGAGTGCTCTATATAATGATGACAATGCATACAGGGAAGGAATCACTGCCCCGGGTAAGGGGTAGGGTCGTTATAAGTGGTCAGCTAAAGCTGACCGCTACTTTATTTTCCGCTCTTGGGTGGATAATGAATTGCAGGTGCTGGTGATGGCATTGAAGTGAGCGGAGTACTGGATTGTTGCTAAAGGCCCTTGAAGGCCGTGCGAAGAAACGTGGTTGGATTTCATGTGTGGTCGGCCTGCGTGCCGATGTACGAAAATGTATTTGTGGAAAGAGAAACTTGTAAGGCCTTAAGGCCAGTGTGTGTGAGTTGTATATATTCCTGGTTTTGATATATAAATGTGGAGTTTATAAAGTAGTGGACATTCTCTGAGATGAGTTCATTTAACTTCAAATGCTGCGCTAGAATGTTTTGAGTTAGGGTGCGAATAGATTTTGATTTCCACACGTAATTCTGTCGCTTGTCTGTGAACTATGGCGTGGGGTCCCGGCCGAACCCACTATTATAGTCCATGTGACGGGTGGGGGCATTATAAAGTGGTATCAAAGCCAGGTTGAGATTGTTTGGGAGGAGAGAACATAATTGAACTCACGAATGTCCACTAGGAATGTATTTAATGCACGTGAAGTGCATGAGTGTGTAGACAATGTATAATTACCGTTATGAAATGGATACTTAATGGTGTTTTGTACATTTCTAGGTGGCGAGGAGTGGTGCTGGGCAGTCTGAGCCCCAACGGTCTGATGAGAGTGCAGCACCCGTTGAAGCGCCTACGCCTCCTTCGGCGGAGACCATACGGGTGGTGACGGAGACGGTGCTTGCGGTGTTACAGGCACAGCCTACTTGACAGTCAAGGCCTGCAGGAGTACCTGTACAGACTAGTGCAAGGCAAGAACATGTTGCAGTTGTGGCAGAGGAGTAAGCAATGAATGGGTTCTTGAAAAGCTTTATGGAGTTTCATCCACCTACGTTTGGTGGAGTGCTTTCCCCAACGTAGGCGGAAGATTGGTTGGCTAGAGTAAAACGGATCCGGATGGCAATCAGGACGGCGGAGGAGCAGAAAGTGACCTTAGCCACTTTTCTGCTAGAAGGAGATGCAAGATTGTGGTGGGATGAGATGGAGTTACATCACTTGGCAGGTTGCGGATTAGCGGAGGTTTCAATGGATGAATTCTCTCGATTGTTTCTCGCCAAGTATTTGCCAGTGTCGCAAAGTATTTGCCAGTGTCGCAAAGGATTGCGATGGAGAATGAGTTTCAACGTCTGGTGCAGGGGGAGACAGATATTGATACCAGACTGGGGAGATATGCGGGGTCTACCTTCGCGGAGGAAGAGTGAAAGACGAATCGCTTTTATGAAGGACTGCGAGATGAGTTGAGGTTAGTACTCCCGAGTTCAGTGAACCAAGGATTCTAAGTGTTGGTCAATACGGCCCGTGCCCTGGAGAAAGATTTGAATCGAGTCCAAGAGAAAAAGAGACTGGCAGTGGAAAAGCCAGAGTTTAAAGTACCACAGTCGGAGCAGTCGGAGTTTAGAAGATGAGAAAAGAAAAGGTTTCGACCTGTTGAATCAGCTCCGTCGACTGTTTCTTCAAGGGCAACGTATGGGCAAGGACGTGTTGATACACGTATCTGTTATAGCTGTGGGCAGCAGGGACACATTGCTAAATTTTGTTGGAAGACCCCTTCTAGAAGTGAGAAAAAGATAGGTGTGTCGTATGAAGAAAAGGGTAAAGTAGTGACTGAATCATCTGCATCCCGGATGCAACCTCGATTGCATAATTTGGAAGTACAAGAGCCTCAAAGCTCAATTGGCGAAATTCAGCCTCAACTGTTTAATTTGGCTCTTACGCGAGAAATACAAAATCGAGAGGCTGAGCGGAAATAAGAGTAACGACTTGTATCACTTTAGTGATGTGAATAATGTTGTATATAAGGCCAGGATATATGTGTATATAATGTTGTATATAAGGTGATGTGAAAATGTCGTGTTACATGTTGAAATGTTGGTACAATGGCAATGATTGATTGATGTTGTTTGAGGGTCTCTAGAATGTTTGTGGCTCGAGATCACTAGCTGAAACTGTGGATTATTTGGCACATGTGGAGGTTGTACAGTACAAAAGTTGTTGTACCATATTCGTTTGATGTTATAATAGTTTGGTTGTTGTTTTCTGTGCAATTTCGTGGACGAAATTTCTTGAAGGAGGGGAGGGTTGTAACAACCCAAATTTCAGAATGGGAAACTATTGGGTGACACGGCCTGGGACACGGGCGTGTCCCCGGGCGTGTCCTGCTCGGGTTGAGCAGATGGGCGCGTGGTCGACGAAATTTGTTCGACGAATTTTCGGGAGGTACACGCCCGTGACACGGGCGTGTCAGGGGGCGTGACCTAGGGTGTGTCCTCCTTTGGTCGACACTAGAGTTTTGATCGACGAACTGCGCTCGACGATCATCGAGTATGGGGTACACGGCCTGTGACACGGGCGTGTCACATGGCGTGTCCCGCTGTATCGAGCAGTCGACACTTTTCTCTCGAGTAGGTGGAAAAGCACTCAGGTAAGGGGGGGGGGGTGACACGGGCTTGTCATCCCTATGACACGGGCGTGTCCTATCTGGGTACTCGAGTAGTTGGTTTTCTCTCGAGTAAGTCCACTCGGGTAGGTCTTGAGTGGGTTACACGCCCCGTGTCACGGGCGTGACTAGGCTGACATGGGCGTGGCATGAGCGTGACACCTTGTCGTAGATAAGTAAGAATGAGTCGGTTCGTGTATCGCTTAAGGTACACTACCTGTGACACGGGAGTGTCACAGGGCGTGTCGGGGCCGAAAGGTGATTTTTCAGAGATTTTGTGGCCATTCATTTCCCTATCCTGAATCCAAGGGTTGGGCTCTATCCAGGTACTTATATGGCCGAGAACTGAGAGCAATTCCCCTTTATCTTCATCTTCTTCTTCATCTCATTTCAAGAGAGAGAAATAGAAAGGGAGAGCAAGAGAAGGAAAGGAGAAAGCAAGTTAGCTGTTGGAGGAGCTGCGGAGTGTGGATTGAAGATCTGAGAACGGATTCGTGAAGGCAAAGTCGAGACGGTGATTTCCATCCGGCTGATTCATGGCTCTGAAGCGATCTTCAAGGGTAACAATCTCCTTCTTGGACATCGAAGTCCTTTCTTTATGCATGTGCGTGGAATCCTCCACCAAGAGGTGGATCGCGGAAGTGATTCCTTGGTTGAGTCTGCATCTAGAGCCGGAAGTGTGGAGTACGGCATAGGCATGCTGTGTGAAGCCCATCTGGATGGGTAGTCTGGATTGGTGATGATCATGAGTAAACCGGAGAAGACTCCGTGGATTTCGTGGACGTGATGATATGAAATATATGTTTTGGTTATTGGATGGATGAATGGGATGTGATGTTGCGTATGGATGAATGAAGGCTTTGGTTAAGCTCCTGCTTGTGATGAGAGATCAATTGGTAGCACGCCTGGGGAGAGCGAGATAAACCCGGCCTGTTACACCACTAGGGTGGGTTGATCTAATTAGAGAAGGGATTGATTGGTGGTAATGCCCGGGAAGCGAGCACCCGACTTACTGCACCACAAGGGTGGGTCGATCAGGAAATAGGTGAGGGGTCGATTGGTGGTAATGCCTGGGGCGCAGCGGTAAGCCCGGCTTGCTACACCACATGGGTGGGTCGATCTGCTCTGGTTATATTTGTTGATGCTGTGAGGTTAGCACCTCTAAGTGGTATGGACGGGATGTCGCCAGCATGAGACTGGTGGACTAGGATCGAACCGCCCAACCAACAAGTGAAGAACCTCAGATCGGCGGTATACGACTGGGATATCTGGTACACCAATAAGGTGCTCTGAGTGCATAGAGCGTCTGGTGGATACCGGCATTTGTGATGTGATTGTGATTGGTAGAGTGCTCTATATAATGATGGCAATGCATACAGGGAAGGAACCACTGCCCCGGGTAAGGGGTAGAGTCGTTATAAGTGGTCAGCTAAAGCTGACCGTTACTTTGTTTGCCGCTCTTGGGTGGATAATGAATTGCAAGTGCTGGTGATGGCATTGAAGTGAGCGGAGTGCTGGATTGTTGCTAAAGGCCCTTGAAGGTCGTGCGAAGAAACGTGGTTGGATTTCATGTGTGGTCGGCCTGTGTGTCGATGTACGAAAATGTATTTGTGAAAAGAGAAACTTGTAAGGCTTTAAGGCCAGTGTGTGTGGGTTGTATACATTCCTTGTTTTGATATACAAATGTGGAGTTAAAAGTGAACACCAACAAAGGAGAAGAAGATGCCGCCAAGAAGAATGACGAGATCCATGGTCGGAAATGTTGGAACCGAGGTGAGCTTCCTACCCTCTCTCTTGGTGCTAGATCTCTAGTTATTCCTAGGAGAGATATCGACTCAAAGGAGTCTTGATTCGTGAGAAGAAGTTTTCTTAGGAGAAGGCTATGCTAGGGCTTGTGCCCTAGAGATAAGATGTCTTCGACCACTCCTTCCTTCCATGTGAAGATAGGGACCTGGTTTTGTGAAAAAAGTTGGCCTTTGGAGGGTGAATAAGGGAGGAGGAATTCTGGATGTGATTTGGGAATTTTGGTCGGATGAAGAAGACGAATCGATGTTGTTCGTCTCGCTTTAAGATGTGCGAAGAAATCTATTTTCTGCGCGCAGTAATCTTCAAGTCTATTTTCGGGTATGATGCGGCCAGATCTGGGCTTACGAATAAACACAGAATCGCAGCCCTTTGAAAGACCTTTCTAACGAGTGGATACATGTCTTCATGCGAGGTCTGTAGCCATGGTAAAGTCTGATCGAACTTGATGTCTGTAAATGTACAGAAAACCATTTTCTAAACGCAGCAGACTTCGAGACTGATTTCAGGTGTCTTAAGTTCTGAACTGGGTTGTCGGCCAAATACAAAAGTTATAGTCCTTGGAAATACCTTTCCAACGGATGGTTATACGCCTTCATACGAGTTCTATAGACTCAGGGATGGCTGGTCAAATTGGTTGTACAATCATGTCATTGTGTTTAATATTCTCGGGTCAGTATATGTTTGGGCTTGGTTGAGTGAGGAAATTGTGAGAACAATTGTTGAGGTGTTGAGTGAATTTGGCCGCTATAAGAATGTGATAATCAAATGGTTGGGGAAACTTTATTGGGCGTGATTATAACTTGTGTAATGGAACGGGTTCGGAAGAAGAAGTGACGCTTGTAAAAGAACTATCTTTATGTGGATGTAATTATCGTGGTGAAAGCATAATGATTGTGGATGCTTGATTCTTTGAAAGAAATTAGAAGAGGTTGATGTATGTCATGAGGCTTGACAAATAAGGAAGTCTAAGGCAGTCCACTGTTGTGAGGTGTGTTTCTTTACGGGGAGCAGTGAGGGTTGTATGTTGTATGGGGTGGTTCGCCACCAGTGTTGATGATAAACCCTTAAGTGTATTGGGGCACGAGATTGTGAAAGGGTGTAAGTGCGAGTGTTTGACCGCACTGGATTGGTAATGAAGAAAAGAGACATAAGTGGACGGTTGACCTTGGTCCTCTAGAGGTTGTCCACAGAGGCACCTTCTGTTCCACGATGATGTGAAACTACATGCGGTGTGAGTCGACACATGTGTCGTAATCCTGAGTTATGGATAGTGTGGCAGGTCTACGGGCTCGCCAGTCGTCACACCGATGGGAGTTTGACAGATAGACTTGCATAGTTGGACCTTGGTCCTCGGTGCTTACTTCCCGAGGCACCCTCCATGTTAGTGGACGGTTGGCCTTGGTCCTTTGGTGATTTGTTCATAGAGGCACCTTCTGTGCCACGAAGATAGGCCAGTTGGGATGGGCTCTTGGTGTACATCTACCCGAGACCCCTTCTGAGTCGTAGTACGTATGCGAGCTCCGTTGTTGTGTTCTTAGCGTTGAGGCGTACGGAGGCCTAGGCTTGGTAGTGTGGATGCCCGCCTAGTAGTGGAGAAGCCCGCTCCACTGTCACCGCCTGGCCACAACGGTTGATGCATAAGAGGTTAGCTACCTGCTCAAAAAGTGGGAACTACAAGTCTGTGTTGACATTGCAGTTGCATGTTGAAAGTGAGGGTTATATCTGATATACTCTAGAGGGGGGGGGATAAAGTATCTTTAAAACTTTAAAGCTTTTTGCTGTGAATTAAAACTTCAGAGTATAGCAGCTATTTGATACCAATACTAAGATAACCTAATCTACCACAGGCACACTAAGACTAAATTAACTAATATAGGTACAACAAACCTAACTAGCACAGGCACAACAAGAACAAAAGAAAAGGATGGCAACTAGACAACACAAAAATTTTTATAGTGGTTCCCCAACCTGGGTACATCCACTCTTCTATCACCCTGGTAGGAATCCACTCAGGTTTTTGATCAGGTGACTGCCACCAATGAGCTTTTGATCAGGTGCTCAAAAACCAATCCCAAGTATTTTGATCAGGTGACTTGCAACCAAGGAATAACTTTTGAAGGGAGTTAAAGAACCCTTTGTACAGTGAGGGGGTGAGAAAGTGATGATGTCTTCTCTTTCTCAAATACAACTGAGAAGACTAGTGGATCTTGATGTTAACAAAGCTCCCCCTGAGTTATTGAGTTGTTCAGGAAGATTGAGCTTTAATTCAGGGTGAGTAGGTCTTCAATCTTTTAGCCTTGACCAGAGTAGATCTAGGAACTTCTTGACTGATAAAGGTTTGTTATCCTTGAAGAATCCTGGAATGAAGAATGAAGAAACTCTTGATTTGTATGGATGTTCTTCTTCTTCAGTATCTTGAATTATTTTTCTGGTCTGGGCTTCTTGTTTCTTAACTCTATATCTGTGTTATTGTTCTATGTATGCTTGTTGTCTGTCTTCGAGAAGGAGGAAGAAATCCCTTTTATATTTTCTATGAAATTTTCCTTTGAATTTTTGAATTCCTTCCTTCATTGATTACTGATGGCCTTGAGAATGTCTGCATTAATTGATTTCCCCAACCGTCCCATTGAAAAATGACAAGTAATTATCCTGATGAATACCATAATCAATGCTGCTTCTAACGGTAATATTCAGAGAATATTAAGCATTGATTATTCAGGAATTACTGCAATAAAAAAAGGACAGAAGGAGGGAAAAGTCCAAGTCTGGATCTCCACAAAATTCGTCGAGCAAGAAACAGAATTCGTCGACCTGGGTCCAGAGTTCGTCGAGATGAGAAGTCATGTTCGTCAACCAGATAATTGTTGTTCGTCGACCTGAGATACAAGATCGTCGACCTGAGAACTGCTGACTACTACTTGATAAAACTTGTCAATACTGTGGTCTAAGTTCGTCGAGCTGAGAACATGAATTCGTCGACTGGAGTTTAGCGAAATGATTCTAGACTTAGAATGTTGAAGTAGAACATCCAGAAATCGTCGACCTAAGAATCAAGTTCATCGAGCTAAGCTCAGAGAATTGTCTCTAAGTTCGTCGATCTGAGCACGACTTTCATCGAGCTGAGTTCGACGAACGTCGAACTCATTTCCTGAGTGTTTGAAATTTCTCTAAGTCTCAAGTCTTCTGCAGCCTGCAGATGGCTGGTCCAAGTAAAGTTAACTTGAAGGACATGACCTGAACTCTAGGACACAAACATGACCCTGGTTGTATATGTTGGGTCAAACATCCTAGTTTAGTGATCCTAGCCCAAATCCAACTAGGGATCCAACATATGTGCATGATCATGGGTGAGTCATTGCATTGCATCCATGACAATACTGTTGAATTTTCCAGATCTTGGAGTGAGCAGGTGTTATCTCAACTAAGTCAGTTACAACTAGAAGCATATGCAGCAACAAGAGTCTTTATTGATTAACAACTAACTTCTTTACAAGGCGAGACATACATGGCGAGACATGATTCGCCAAAACCACCACAGGGAGAGTGAAGACAATTATAAAGACAAGTCAATACAAGCCACGCGGACTCAAACCCGAAGCCGTCGGTCTACTGCTATGGAGTCCGCACAATCCGCCAGGTCGCGAGACCGCAACCCAAGCCGCGCGGACTACACGTTATTCCAATGCTAAGCTCTAGCCGTCGATCTGCAAGCCGCCTGACTGCGAGGTCGCCTAGCCGCCAGATCGCACAAGCTGCTGATGCCTAACTGAACAGGCCGCCTGAAGTAGGTGACTTATTGAACCTCAGAACTGAGTTGTCAAAGAGAAAACCGTCTGGTCGCTGTCTGCGACCTGCTGTTTATCATCTGTTGATTAACCGCAGAATCCGCACTGTCGCTGACCGTAATCAAAGTCAACTCCTGGCTTTCTAGCGCTATCCGCGCAACCTGCACAGCACAAACTTGTCAACTCTATCAAACCGCGCGGATACTAAAATCCAGTCCGCAACAACTGTTGGCGGGTTCACTCTCGTTCATTCGTTCTCAATTTTTGATGTGACATGGGTCCTATTTATAGGCACGATGAGGAGTGTGGTCACCGCCCTAGCTGATAGGATCACTGCCACATCCCGTAGCAAGACAAGTCTCTGCAAAATGGCGGATACACACCAGTCTGTCGTGACCTGTGCAGGATAGCCAGTCCGTCTATGCTTCACCAAGGCCGGACACATCACCAGTCTGCCTTGTCGCCAAAGGCCAAGCCAAGATCGTCATAGCAGGACTCTACAGCAATTGTCCGCTTATCCGCAGATACAGCTCCAGTCCACTTATCCCGAGCCCACAACCTCGCCACCAAGGCAACTGCCGGACTCAGCAGACACAGCTCCAGTCTGCTTATACTGCGGATACCTCCAGTTCGCATATCCCGCAGACTGTTCCAGTCCGTATATCCTGAGTCCACGATCATGCCAGCAAGGCAGCTGTCGGACTCAGCGGACCCATCTCCAGTCCGCACGCCCTTGCGGATGCAATCTCCAGTCCATATTCTCCAAACTCGCAATCAAGGCACACGACAGTACTGTCGAGTTCGGCAGACTGAGAAGCAGTCTGCGCTTCACTGCGCGATCTCCTCGGACTGAGCCAAACCTGGACTTGGTTCAGAACCAACCAAGTCCACACCACTGGTCGCAAGGGTCAGTCCGTACTTACTGGCTGACATTGGATTCAGTCTGCCTGCCCCGACGAACTCCAACATCAGTTCGCACCGAATGGCGATCTACGCGGCCTTCACTTGCCGCTTCACCAGAGCAAAACCAAGGCTTCAGCCAAGCCGGTCTTCTAAGCTCTAGTCCAGTCTGCTTCTTGTCAGACTCCGCGGATAGACTATCTAACCGCCCGGTTACCTTCTGGGATCCAACTGCCAGCTGAGCATACGCCGGTCTGGCAAACCGCCACTGCTGTTTGCATAGTCCGCGCGAACAGACTGCCTAGGCCGCCACAGAACAAGCCATCTGCAACAGCATTACCGACCTGGATGTCCGCCAACCCTGTCTGCGTAGTCCGTGCTGATAGGTTGCCCAAGACTTCCAATCACCCACTTCCACTTCACAATTTTCAACACTCCCCCTTGAAGTGAGAAGTGGTGAAAAGCTCCAGCAGCTCCCATAACCTTGCACCTGGTCCCTCTGATAGTGCCTTCAAGGAGATGTCCAAGAAATAGTCACTGCCCTGCATATCCTGGACCATGAGGGATCCCTCCAGCATCTCCCAAACGGAGCCATGCTTTTCTCTGCCTTCTTCTTCAGCTTCGACCCCCACTTGTGCATCACAGGAGTATCACCAACGACCCTGGGCACAGGGGACCAGGCCTCATCACCTTTGAGAGTAGTCAACTCCTCAGCTTTGGCGTCATCCACCTCCTTGACTCTAGTTCTTCTCCTTACTCCCAACATGAGCTACGCTCACCAAGTGCAAGACAACCTTACACTCCTTCCTGAGGTAACCATGCTGCTTGCATCTATAACACCTTGGTACTTCCTTCCTCTTCCCATCACGCCTAGGAGAACCACTCCTTTCTTGCTGATATGAAATAGAAGGACCATCCTCCGTAGCAACCTTCACCTCCTTATTGAACAACCCATCAAGGGAAGTCCAAACCTACGCAGCTGACCAACATCTACTGATGTGGTCCAAGAGCTCCGATGAGATCACTTGCTTGAGAATATACTCCGCTCTTGCATTTATCTCCTTCCAAGCTCTCATCTCTTCAGCATTGCCAGCAGTAACCTCTTGTCTTCCTGCTCTGCACACCACCTCCCAAAGGTCCTCGCCAAGAAGAAAGCTTTCCATACAAGACTTCCACCTCTCAAAGTTTGTCTCTGTAAGGAGTTCAATTCCAAGACCAATTGCATCTTCCACTGCCATGGTTCTACCACCGGTTCCCTCTTCACAAGAGCAACAACCACTTCAGTTGATCACCGCTTATCCACTCCAAACTCCCTCTGATACCATGTTGAATTTTTCGGATCTTGGAGTGAGCAGGGGTTATCTCAACTAAGTCAGTTACAACCAGAAACATATGCAGCAACAAGAGTCTTTATTGATTAACAACTAACTTTTTTACAATGCGAGACATACATGGCGAGACATGATTTGCCAAAATCACCACAGGGAGAGCAGAGACAATTACAAAGACAAGTCAACACAAGCCGCACAGACTTAAACTCGAAGCCGCCGGTCTACTGCTATGGAGTCCGCACAATCCACCAGGTCGCCGGACCGCAACCCAAGCCGCGTGGACTGCCCGTTATTCCAATATTAAGCTCTAGCCGCCGATCTGCAAGCCGCCTGACCGCGAGGTCGCCTAGCCGCCAGATCGCACAAGCTGTTGATGCCGAACTTAACAGGCCACCTGAAGTAGGCGACTTATTGAACCCCAGAACCAAGTTGCCAAAGAGAAAATCGCATGGTCGCTGTCCGCGACCTGCTGTTTACTGCCTGTTTCTTAACCGCAGAGTCCACACTGTCCCTGACCGCAATCAGATCCAAGTCCTAACTTTACAGCACTATCCACACAACCTGCACGCACAAACCGGTCAACTCTATCAAACCGTGCGGATACTAAAATCCAGTCCGCAACAACTGTTGGCGGTCTCACTTACTGTTCATTCGTTCTCAATTCCTGATGTGACATGGGTCCTATTTATAGGCATGATGAGGAGTGTGGTCACCGCCCTAGCCGATAGGATCACTGCCACATCCCGTAGCAAGACAAGTCTCCGCAAAACTGCAGATACACACCAGTCCATCGCGACCTGTACAGGATAGCCAGTCCGCCTATGCTTCACCAAGGTCGGACACATCGCCAGTCTGCCTTATCGTCAAAGGTCAAGCTAAGACCGCCGCAGCCGGACTCTATAACAACTATCCGCCTATCCGCAGACACAGCTCCAGTCTGATTATCCCGAGCCCACAGCCTCGCCACCAAGGCAACTGCCGGACTCAGCGGACATAGCTCCAGTCTGCTTATACTGCGGATACCTCCAGTCCTCATATCCCGCAGACTATTCCAGTCAGCATATCCTGAGTCCAAGATCATGCCAGCAAGGCAGCTATCGGACTCAGCGGACCCAGCTCCAGTCCGCACGACATTACGGATGCAATCTCCAGTCCACATTCTCCAAGATCGCAATCAAGGCACACAACACTAATTCCGAGCTCAGCGAACAGAGAAGCAGTTCGCGCTTCACTGCGTGATCTCCCTGGACTAAGCCAAACCTGGACTTGGTTCAAAACCAACCAAGTCCACACCACTGGCCGCAAGGGCCAGTCCACCCTTACTGGCGGACACTGGATTCAGTCTGTCTGCCCTGGCAAACTCCAGCATCAGTCCGCACTGACTGGCGATCTCTGTGGCCTTCACTTGCCGCTTCACCAGAGCAAGACCAAGGCTTCAGCCAAGCTGGTCTGCCAAGCTCTAGTATAGTCCGCTTCTTGTCGGACTCTGCAGATAGACTATCTTAACCGCCCGGTTACCTTCTGGGATCCAACTGCCTGCTGAGCATACACTGACCTGGCAAACTGCCACTGCTGTTCGCATAGTCCGCGCGAACAGACCGCCCAGGCCGCCACAGAACAAGCCGTCTGTAGCAGCATTGCCGACCTGGCTGTCCGCCAACCCTATCTGCGTAGTCCGCGCTGATAGGTTGCACAAGACTTCCAATCACCCACTTTCACTTCACAATTTTCAACAATTACATTACATTGCATGCACAAGTTCCTTATCGTATAAGTTTGTATGGACACTCTTATACGATGAGTTACTTTACTGTTGACCCAATCCTCAACTTATATGTCTGTATGGGCATTCATATAAGTTGAGTTACTTTCTGTTGTAGTTCTATACTTTTATACTGTTGTAGATGGTAGAACTGCTAGAGTATATTGTTTACTCATTTATTATACTACTGATATACATTGATATTGTTCACTATTTTACCACCTGCTGTACTACTGCTCTTATATATATACTGTACTTGTCCTTTTCTCCGCCCGGTGCCGAGGAGTCGCCGGGGGAGCAGATATGAAGCCACTTAGTCTTTATGACTAACGGTTGCTACGTCTTCATTTTTAGGAGAGAACCCTATAGATAGAGCATCAACAGGTTATGTAGCAGGACAGCCAGGCCAGGACGATAGGGCCTGAAGGGACGGTGCCATCACTACCGTTAGTGACTGATGTGAGTTACATGTACTCTGATGTTATAGAAGCTTGTTGATGCTTCTTTTATTTGATGAAATTTTTGGACTATTTTACTTATGTGTGGATTTGACTTCTGTTTTATATTCTTGGTTGGGTTGGCAATGAATGATATTGATTATAGCCGGCAGGATATGCGTCTTGTAATACAGGTTAGCCCGTGTGTTAACGCTACTGCAAGGCGGCTGTTCTGGGCATAAGACTCTCCTCGTGCCGTGTTTTGTGTTCCGAGAGGGGGGGGGGTCTTACAACTGTTATCAGCTTGCTACGATCCTGAACTAAGGAAGTCATTCAACAATGGAACACCCCCATTTGATTAGTCTGTTTGGGGACAAACTGACTTAGCGGAAGCAGTGGTGTGCTCATATGTAATTCACACTAAGTATGTCCAACTTTGACCTTAAGATTAGCCAACCTGACCTTATGTTTGTACCTTACGTGTAGATCCCAGTGCATGTTGAGCTAGTGGGGGCACTCCCGCCCCATCCGTACCCACACAGTTTCAGTAATCTGAGCTAGGGCAGATGCTCACAACTATCTTGGATGCCTTTAGGTCCCAACAAGCCCCTGTACAACAATATGCATCGGACTCTAATTGGTTGAGCACTTTCTGAGCTCTCTCCCCTCCTGCCTACCTTGGGATAGAGTCGGCAACGCGTACGGAGGAATGACTCGACACCGTGCAAGAGCTGATGGCGGAAATTAGATGTCCGAACAATATGGTTGTGACCCTAGCAGTGTCACTTCTAGAACTGCATACAAAAAGGTGGTGGAAGTCTCTCATGGGCTCCACCTTCCAAGGAAGAGTCTACACGGATATTAGTTAGAGCAAGTTTTCTGGAGGTTTCTTAGAGCACTTTATCCCTTCGACAGCTCGAGATGAACTTGAATAAAGATTCCTGCAGCTGAAGCAGGGATCCAAGTCAGTGACAGAGTACTAGCGAGAGTTTCAGCATCTTGATAGATTTGCTGACTGCTATGAGTTGGACGACAGAGGATACGATAAACGGTTCTACAAAGGCTTGTGGGACCCCCTAAGGCAAGCTCTTTTGTTTATAGCAGACTCCATCTTAGCAGAGATAATTGACATGGCAAAGAGGCTAGAGGCAGCCACTTAGGAAGTGGTAAGAGACCCGCCGAGGGTGTGATGGAGGTTGACCCTAGTAACAAAAGAAGGCATGACAACAGAGGTGGAAGAGGATACCAGAGAGGTGGCAGGCATTTCCACTGGAATTTTTGAATGGAGCGCCCAGTCCCACAGCCGCCAGCATTGCCTCCACCTCCACATCTTCAACAGTTCCAACAACCCGAAGAGCAGTATGAGCGAGTATGCTTCCAATGTAACCAACCAGGCCACATCCGACGTCACTGCTCGCAGCTAGTTGGGAATGATCCTCCTGCTCTCCCTCTGGTAGCTCCACGAGGACGGGGACATATGCGTGGTTGAGGATGAGGACCACGAGGAGGAAACCCCGGACCTGCTCAGGATCAGGTGTTCGTGCTAGACATGGCGCAGGAGCGGAACCCTCAGGAGGTGAACGCAAGTATGTTACAGTTAATTAACACATTTTCAGTATTCACCTTAAGTTGCCTAAGATGAAATAGAAATCTAGCTTTGAGTATTTGCTATTGGTACTTAGGCACCATGATGGTTGGTGGGAAACCGTCCTATATGTTATTTGATACCGGTGCCTCACACTCATTTGTGTTGGCGGACTTCATTAAAGACCTAGAAGGAGTGCAATAATTCACTGGTATTGCTCAGAGAGTACGCCTCCCAGATGGCTCTGAGATGACCGCAACCGCCAAGTGCGAATTGGAGATACTCCTTGGAGGAAGGACCTTTGATACCCCTGTCACAGTTTTGAGGATGCCAGAATTCGACCTCATTTTTAGCATGACGTTGTTGGATTGGCATTACGCAAGAATTGACTGCGCGGAGAAACGAATTTACTTGAGATATGGAGACACTGAAGTCATTTTTCAAGGTATAAGATTTGCATCACATTTGTTATTATCTTCAATTCAGGACTTGAAAGCCCACATGAGGGGGATGAAGTTTACATGATATGTTTTGAATTGAAAGAGATGACAATAGATATGAAGGATGTGTGAGTGGTGCGGGATTTTTCCGAGATATTTCCTGAGAAATTGCCAGGATTACCCCCGCATAGAGATGTGGATTTTCAAATTAAGCTAGTGTCAGATGTAAAGCTCTTCTCCAGGACCCCTTATCGAATGGCCCCGAAGGAACTCACAGAGTTTAGAGTTCAGTTGCAAGAACTGGTGGAATCAGGATTTGTTCGCCCCAGCTCATCACCTTGGGGAGCCCCTTGTTCTATTCTTTAAGAAGAAGGATGGAACCTTACGATTATGTATAGACTACCGGGGACTCAACCGTTTAACGGTGCGGAACACCTACCCTTTACCCCGGATATATGAGTTATTCGACCAACTGGTAGGAGCGCAATGGTTTTCCAAGTTGGATTTGAGCTCGGGGAATTTTCAACTAAGGATACAAGAAGAGGATATCTAGAAAACGGCGTTTAGCTCGAGGTATGGGCTATATGAGTACACCGTGATGCCGTTTGGGCTCACGAACGCCACATCCGCATTCATGAGTCTGATGAACAAAGTGTTTGATCCATATCTAGACATCTTCATCATCGTCTTCATCGATGACATTTTGGTCTACTCAAAGATAGAGGAGGAGCATGTTGAACATCTGACCATGGTACTGAAGAAGCTAAAAGAGCATGTCTTGCTTGCCAAGTTCAGCAAGTGCGAATTCTGGATCCAATAAGTTGCCTTCTTGGGTCATGTGATCAGTGGGGCTGGACTAGCTGTGGATCAGGCCAAAGTGTGTGCCGTGAAGGAATGGTCACCCTTGAAGTCAGCGGCCGATGTACAGAGTTTCCTTAGGCTTGCCGGGTATTATCGCAAGTTTGTGAAAGGATTCTCAAAGATTGTCCTTCCTCTAACTACTCTGACAAAGAAGGTGTGTCATACAAGTGGACACCCCAGTGTGAAGTTGCGTTCCAAGAACTAAAGGACAGACTTACTATCGCACTCATCCTAGCCCTTCCATCTGGGAAGGAAGGATTTCAAGTCTACACTGACGCGTCGTATCAAGGGATGAGAGCAGTACTGATGCAACACGGGCATGTGATTGCTTATGCTTCGAGGCAACTGAAGAAGCATGGAGTTAACTATCCAGTATATGATTTAGAATTGAGAGCAGTGGTGTTCTCCTTGAAGGTTTGGAGACACTATCTGTACGACGTCCACTACGAAATCTTTTCGGACCACAAGAATTTAAAGTTTGTTCATACTCAGAAGGAACTGAATTTGAGACAACAGCGGTGGTTGGAATTTTTGTATGATTATGAGTTTACCTTGAATTACCACCCCAGGAAAGCAAACTCCGTGGCTGATGTATTGAGCAGGAAAGTACCAGAGTCGAGCCCAGAGTCTCGGTTGATGAGTATGGAATTAGCTCGAATGCTCGAGGAAATGGAGATCACTTTAGTGGATAGTGGTCATTCAAAAAAGTATACATAGTACTTAACCGCGATAAGCATAGTATGTGACATTCGGGACCGAATCCGGGCAGAGCAAGGAAAGGATGTTGCTTTCGCCCTAGTGTTCAAGTCAATTGAAGATGGGTCTACTGACGAGTATTCCCTAAAAGTCGGCCTCGTTCATTTATGTGGTCGGCTTTACATTCCCGAAGGCTGTAAAATTCGGGAAGATATCTTTAGAGAGGCACATTGCTCTCAGTATTCAGTACATCTTGGGATTGCCAAGATGTATGCTGACTTGCGGAAGACCATGTGTGAGCTGGGAATGAAGAGAGACGTCAGATATTTTGTTACACACTGTGAGGCTTGTCAAAGGGTAAAGGCGGAATGCAAGAGCCCCAGAGGATTATTATATTCGTTGCTCATCCTTGAGTGGAAGTTCGAGGATATCTCCATGGGCTTCATCCACGGTTTGCCTCGCTCACGCTCAGGGAATGATTCGGTTTGGGTAATTATTGATCGCCTGATAAAGGTAGCCAGGTTTATCCCTATGAAGAAAGAGGCACGTGTGGATGTCTTGGTGCGCCTCTTTGTGGAGCAGTTTGTACGGTACCATGGTGTGCCAAAGACAATCGTTTCTGACCGGGATGGTCGTTTCACCTCTAGAGAATGAAAGGCGGTACAGGCGTATTTAGGCTCGCACCTTACTTTTAGCACAACATTTCATCCTCAGACGGATGGATAGTCTGAGAGGACCATCAAAACTTTGGAAGATCTACTGAGGTTGTGTGTACTAGATAGAGGAGAGCCGTGGGAAATGATTTTACCCCTGGTAGAATTCTCATATAACAACAATCACCAGGCTAGTATCGGGATGACACCCCATGAAGCCCTTTACGAAAAAAGGTGTAGAACCCCCTTGTCATGGGTGCAAGATGAAGACCCGAAGGTTTTGAGAATTGAGTACATTGATGATACTGATGCTGTTGTTAGACTAATACGAGACCGCATGCTTGAGGTTCAAAATCGCCAGGCTAAATATTATAATGCAAAGCACCAGATGATAGAATTTCAAGTGGGTTACAAAGTGTTCCTGAAGATCCGACCGATGCATAAAGTATCACGGGTACGTGGTGTGAAGAAGTTCAGCCCAAGGTACGTTGGGCCTTACACTATATTGGAAAGGATTGGACCTTTGACCTATCAGTTGGAATTACCGCCAGAGCTGGAGAATCTTCATGACGTATTTCATGTCTCGTCACTTTGGAAGGCGCTGTTGTGGCCCGATCAACATATCCCCACCACTGATGGAGCAGTAGCAAGTGATAGATCGGTGCGACTAGAGCCGGTGCAGATAATGGACACCAAGACAAGGAACTTGCGTCGCAAGATTGTTCTTTTGGTAAAGGTGTTGTGGTCTAATCATGGGAAAAAATAATTTACTTGGGAACCTGTGGACTTGATGCGGAAGCACTACCCGGAGTTGTTTCCCCAAAGTAATTTTTTAAAGCATAATATATTTCCTTGCTTTATTTTCCCCACAACCTTAGCCTGATTTTGGGGATGAAATCTTTTATTTTATTTATAGGATTTTTAACATCTCATTTTGTGTCATACCCCGCATGCGTTTTGAGTCAAGAAAATTGACTCAGGTTCTGGGAGTATCGAGTGAGTCGACAAAACTCAACGACTAGATCAGGAATTTACTTATAAAACATTCTGAATGTTAGGCGTTGAGTGGACTCGACACCACTCAATGCCATTTTACTTAGAAAACTTTTGGTGGGTTAGGCGTTGAGTGTGTTGAGTGGACTTAACGCACTCAATGCCATTTAACTTAGAAAAATTCTGGCGGGTTAGGCGTTGAGTGCGTTGAGTGGACTCAATGCACTCAACGCCATTTAACTTAGAAAAATTCTGGCGGGTTAGGCGTTGAGTGCGTTGAGTGGACTCCACACACTCAACGTCATTTAACTTGGTAAAAATTCTGGCAGGTTAGGCGTTGAGTGCGTTGAGTGCACTCAACGCGGTGTTGAGTGCACTCAATGCACTCGACGCCATTTACCATATATTATTCTGGCCCCTGTAGGCGTGGAGAGTGTTGACTGGACTCAACGCTCTCGACGCCATTTAACTTAGATTATTCTGACATTTGTAGGCGTTGAGAGCGTTGACTGGACTCAACGCTCTCGATGTCATTTAACTTAAATTATTCTGACCTCTATAGGCATTAAGAGCGTTGACTGGACTCAACGCTCTCGACACCATTTAACTTAGATTATTCTTGCCCGTGTATGCGTTGAGAGCATTGACTGGACTCAATGCTCTCGACGCCATTTAACTTAGATTATTCTAGTCTCTGTAGGCGTTGAGAGCGTTGACTGGACTCAACACTCTCGACGTCATTTAACTTATATTATTCTGCCCTCCATGTGAAGATAGGGACCTGGTTTCATGAAGAAAGTTGGCCTTTGGAGGGTGAATAAGAGAGGAGAAATTATAGATGTGATTTGGGAATTTTGGTTGAGGAAGAAGACGAACCGATGTCGTTCGTCTGGCTTTAAAATGCACGCAAAAATTTATTTTCTGCGCGCAACAATCTTCAAGGCCGTTTTCATGTATGATGCGGCCAGATATGGGCTTTCGATTAAACACGAAAGTCGTAGGCCTTGAAAAGAGCTTTCCAACGAAAGGTCATACGTCTTCATTTGAGGCATGTAGACACGGGAAAGTCTGATCGAACTTCCCGTCTATAAATGTACAGAAAACTGTTTTCTGAACGCAGCAGACTATGAGGCTGATTTCAGGTGTGTTAAGTTCTGAACTGGATTGCGGGCCAAATACAAAAGTTATAGTTCTTGGAAATACCTTTCCAATGGATAGTTACTCACCTTCATATGAGTTATGTAGACTCGGGTATAGATGGTCGAAGTGGCTGTACAGCCAAGTCATTGTGTTTAATATTCTCGGGTCAGTATATGTTTGGGGTTGGTTGAGTGAGGAAATTGTGAGAACAATTATTGATGTATTGAGTGAATTTGGCCTCTATGAGAATGTGATAATCAAATGGTTGGGGAAACTTTATTGGGCGTGATTGTAACTTGTGTAATGTAACAGGTTCAGAAGAAGAAGTGACGCTTGCAAAAGAACTATCTTTATGTGGATGTAATTATCGTGGTGAAAGCATAATGGTTGCAGATGCTTGATTATTTGAAAGAAATCAGAAGAGGTTGATGCATGTCATGAGACTTGATAGATAAGGAAGTCTAAGGTGGTCCACTGCTATGAGGTGTGTTTCCTTACGGGGAGCGGTGAGGGTTGTATGTTGTATGGGGTGGTTCGACACCAGTGTTGATGATGAACCCTCAAGTGACTTGGGGCACGAGACTGTGAAAGGGTGTATGTGCGAGTGTTTGACCACACTGGATTGGTAATGAAGAAAAGAGACATAAGTGGACGGTTGTCCTTGGTTCTCTAGAGGTTATCCACAGAGGCACCTTCCGTTCCACGATGATGTGAAACTACATGCGGTGTGAGTCGATACATGATGTCGTAATCTTGGGTTAAGGATAATGTGGTAGGTCTACGGGCTCGCCAGTCGTCACACCGATGGGAGTTGACAGATAGACTTGCACGGTTGGGCCTTGGTCCTCGGTGCTTACTTCCCGAGGCACCCTCCGTGCTAGTGGACAGTTGGCCTTGATACTTTGGTGATTTGTTCACAGAGGCACCTTCCATGCTACGGAGATAGGCCAGTTGGGCTGGGCTCTTGGTGCACATCTACCCGAGACTCCTTCTGAGTCGTAGTACTCATTTGAGCTCCGATTTTGTGTTCTTAGCGTTGAGGCGTACAAAGGCCTATGCTTGGTAGTGTGGATGTCCGCCTAGTAGTGGAGAAGTCTGCTCCACTACCAGCGCCTGGTCACGACGGTTGATGCTTGAGATGTTAGCTACCTGCTCGAAAAGTGGGAACTACAAGTCTGTGTCGACATAACAATTGTATGTGCATGATCATGAGCGAGTCATTGTATTGTATTCATGACATTACATTACATTACAAAAAGATCCTTATCGTATAAGTTTGTATGGGCACTTTTACGATGAGTTACTTTATGTTGTAGTTCTATACTTTTATACTGTTGTAGTTCTATACTTTTATACTGTTGTAGATGGTAGAACTGCTAGAGTACATTGTTCACTCGTTTATTATACTGCTGATATACATTGACATTGTTCATTATTTTACCACATGTTGTACTACTGTTTATATATATATATATATACATACTAGTGCCCCGACACGGGGCTCCGCCCCTATGGCTACGCGCCACAGTACCCGGCCCGTGACGGCGGGCTTCGCCTGCACCTGGCTGCGCCCGCCCCGCGGCGGGCTGTGCCCGCCCCCCGGATAGCTGCGCCCCCGACACGGGGCTCTTCCCCTATGGCCACAGGCCATAGTACCCGGCCAGTGACAGCGGGCTTCGCCCGCACCTAGCTGCGCCCGCCCCCCGACGGGATTAAGAAAATATAATATTTAATTATATTTAAAAAATATTTATAAAATATAATATTTAATTATATTTAAAAAATATTTTTTAAAAAAAACTTAGGAGGGGATTTAATCCCCGCCTAAGTGCGGGATTAAATTCCCGTCTAAGTGCGGGATTAAATCCCGCCTAACTTAGGCGGGATTAAATCCCGCCTAACTTAGGAGGGATTTAATCTCGCCTGCTTAGGCGAGATTAATCCCACCTAATTAATCCCGCCTGGGATTGTATTAATCTCAGACATGATTTAGTCCCACACCGCCTGTTTAGTGTGGATATTTGGGTATATATAGAAATTTCCTCCTTATAGATATAATGTTGGGTGAGCGGGCTTGCTAGACTGGCGGGTTTGCTAGGCTGGCGTGCGGGCGGGTTTGCTAGGCTGACGGGCTGGCTGGCTGACGGGCTTTTATTTGAAGGATTTTTGGCTTAGTTTTGTAGCCCGCATATTGGACTGGGCTGATGGGTTGTAGGGTGCCTTACAAAATATATAGATTTGAGAGGCCCTATATAGGTTTAGGAGACCTAAAAAAATATGAACGACCCTGATTCATTGTCGTGATCAACGGTTGCGATCAAATATTTAGTTTATATTCAACGGTCGTGATCGATCGTGATCTGATTCTAAAATTTTCAAAACTACTTCTTTAATGTAGTTAAAGATATATATATATATATATATATATATATATATATATATATATATATATATATATATATATATATGGTACTTGTCCTTTTCTCCGCCCGGTGCCGATGAGTCGCCGGGGGAGCGGATGTGAAGTCACTTAGTATTTATGACTAACAGTTGCTACGTCTTCCTTTTTATGAGGGAACCCTGCAGATAGAGTTGCAGCAGGTTATGCAGCAGGACAGTCAGGCTAGGATGACAAGGCTTGAAGGGATGGTGCTATCACTACCGTCAGTGACTGATGTGAGTTATATAGACTCATTTTGTACATGTACTCTGATGTTATAGAGGCTTGTTGATGCTTCTTTTATTTGATGCACTTTTTGGACTATTTTACTTATATGTGGATTTGACTTCTGTTTTATATTCTTGGTTGAATTGACAATGAATGATATTGATTATAGCCGGCAGGATAGGCGCCTTGTAGTACAGTTTAGCTCCTGTGCTAACGCTACCGCAAGACGGCTGTTCTGGGCATAAGACTCCCCTCGTACCGTGTTTTGTGTTCCGGGAGGTGGGTCTTACACGCTGTTCGTCGTTTGTCGAATGTTGTTCGACATTAAAGCCGTTCGACATTCGTCGAACTCAAGACAGCCGTTCGACGTCAATGCTGTTCGACGAACATACAGTTCGACATTCGTCGAACTCACTGGAAGCCGTTCGACGTTCGTCGAAGTCAAGAACATTTCAACGTTCGTCGAACTCGAGAAATACGTTCGGCGAACTCGAGTGGTAGCCTCCAATGACCACTACTCCTTTTGGGGTGTTACAAGCGGAACCTTCTCGGGGCTTTCAATCAACATTTCTACCTGCCTCTCTGAGAGGTCAACCGGCCTTGCCGGCTAGTGGGAGCCCGGTCAGCGAAACCTTATCGAGGCTTTCAATCAACATTTCTACCTGACTATCCGAGAGGTCAACTTGCCCTGCCGGCTAGTGGGAGCCCGATCAGCGGAACCTTCTCAGGGTTTTCAATCAATATTTCTACCTGCCTCTCTGAGAGGCCAACCTGGCCTGTCGGCTAGTGGGAGCCCAGTGAGCAGAACCTTCTCGGGGAATTCAATCAATATCTCTACTTGCCTCTCTGAGAGGTCAACTTGCTCTGCCGGCTAGTGGGAGCTCGGTTAGAAGAACCTTCTCGAGACTTTTAATCAATATTTCTATCTGCCTCTCCGAGAGGTCAACCTGCCTTGTGCGCTAGTGAGAGCCCGATCAACGGAACTTCCACAGGGCTTTTAATCAATGAAAAATAATTATCATCTATCTAGTGAGAAACTTTTCAATATAATGCACTATGACCTAATCGGTTAGGGACAAAGTTTATTATAAAAAAATGACTCATCAAGACGAGTCTCCTTCAGAGTGCTCAATCCCGATGACCGTTCTCTTCTTGCTCCCCTATCACCTCCAACCTGCTCATTCTCTCCATCAGCTTTTCCACTTCCTCTGTCTCTTTCTTCCAAGAGTTTGTGTTGACGACCATGACGTAACACTGTCTGACCACCTTATGATCACCCCGAACTCTGACCTGAACCCCTTCATCGTTGAACTTCAAATACTGGTGAAAAGAGGAGGGGACGTACCGGAATGCGCTGATGATGACATTAAAATTACTCGGAGAGTCAATGATGACGAACCGATAGTTCCTGGACCGTTTAACCATGGTCACTTGAAGACCCATTCCCCCTCTACTTCCCCCTCTATCCGGAGAATCCAAATAAAGACCTATCCGAAGCCAACACCCTCCTAACTTCTATCTTCATCTCATCGAAGGCCTTTTTTAAGATCACATTCACCAAACTCCCGTTGTCGACCAAGATCCGGGAGACTGTAAAGTTTTATATGATCATCTGGATCACAAAGGCATCACAGAACGAGTCCTCGTAGTCGGGCATATCCTTCGACGAGAAGGTGATCTTCTCCTCCGAGGGTGGGGTTTGGGAGGTCAAAACGAAGCTTCTCCTGAACATTATTTGGAGGCTTCCCTTGCGGGTAGCCTCAATCCCCACCCCCCATGAATCATCCTGATCCCTCCTCGGGTCCCCACATCGGCTCGATCTGCCAAAAGACCGGGCTCCCTCCAAAGGTACCCACAAGGTCTATTTATAGTTTTTCAAGTCTGGTCTGCAAACACCGGAATCCCGCCTTCTGATTTTACTAAACGCATCTCAAATTGGCTTGCCAATAACCAAACTTCGCTGTTTGGAGGGGCTATTGACAGGCCAAAACATATTATCCCATGAATAATCTTCCTAGGATGGGTCGACCATGATGTCATACCCCCTGGAGTGGCGAGTACCTAGATGGGGAAGACAACCCCCCCACTCGCTCCTAGCTGAGGGCGAGTTCCCGATGAAGCCGACACCCGCCTTCCTCTTACTCACTACCTGGGCCGAGTGCGGGCCTGCTTGCCCCACTCGCCACTCTCCTGGTCCTGAGAGTCCGTTTGCACCCTGGACTTCTCTGGTGAACCCACTCGACGAACACGAGGTTGTATAGACACGTACAAAGGAGACCATTAGAGACACATGTTAGGCGTTGTGAAACTATAGTCACTAGGCATGTTAAATGAGGGAGTGGTTGACCAATAAAGACTTGGAATGAAAGTATAAGGAAAAACATTTTGTACTTAAACATTGGTGAGATTATGACCTAATATAGGGCACAATGGCGACAAAGGATCCATATATAGCCGACCCACTATAATGGGATAAATACTTGAGTGTTGTTATAATAAAAAAGTCCACCGTTAGATAAAGGCTGCATGTGACAACCTGGCTTGCCTCCTTTTCATTCCATTTGGAACAATTTTTTGCCATTTGGGGCTGTATGAGAGTCCGATTTTGGCTCCATTCCGATTTCAAATCGGAGTGGTGGCTCCCTTTTCAACTACACCAGTGAAGCTCTATCCTCCCTTTTGAAAGGGTCCTTTTTAAAACGGAAACGGAGAAAATGACGCCGGTGCCCCAAATGCAGTAAAGGTTAGAATGCATTCACACCATGAAATAGACCTCCATTTGAGATTCCAAATGAAGAAAATTTTAAAATTTTGCTCTGCGGATAGCCATTTCTGAATTGCCTCGACCAATTCCAATAATATATATATTTTATACGGGGATTACTTCAGCCATCCAAAACGTTTTCTGGAAGAGGAAGAAGAGGAGGCCGGCCCCCAATCTCTGCTCTTCAGCCTCCTCCTCTGGCTTACCTCCGCCTCTGTCACCGGAATTCTCAAAGTCAAAACCCTTTTACAGTTGAATTTGCTTCGAATCAATCGATCTAGGGTTTGCCCTCTTATTATCCGGCCATCCTTCTTCTTTCTGGGGAACCAAAGATCCAGATCCGAGCACGCAGCTGCGCTTCAATGGCGTCCGCCGGAGCTGCATCCGCGTCGAGACGGCTTCGAGATCTCCAGTCTCGGCCGGGAAACAAGACTTGCGTCGACTGCCCGCAGAGGAACCCTCAATGGGCATCCGTCACCTACGGCGTCTTCTTGTGCCTCGAATGCTCCGGCAAGCATCGCGGCCTCGGCGTCCACATCAGCTTCGTCCGATCCGTTACTATGGATTCCTGGTCCGAGATACAGCTCAAGAAGATGGAGGCCGGCGGCAACGATCTTCTCAACACGTTTTTAGCGCAGTACGGCATCCCTAAAGAGACCGACATCATCGCAAAGTACAATACCAACGCTGCCTGCGTCTACCGCGACCGGATCCAGGCCCTTTCTGAGAGCCGAGCCTGGCGTGACCCGCCGGTCGAGAAGGAAGCTGTTGGCGCCGGCGCGAAGAAGCCTCCTCTTGGGCAATCTGCTTCTACGGCGAGGAATGGGGGTTGGGATAATTGGGACGGCCAAAACAATCTCTCCGGCGATATCAGGCGGAACCAGTCGGCCAACGATGTAAGGCCTGGAAATGTTGGAGGTGGGAGAGGAGTGGCGCCGGCTAGATCGAAATCAACAGAGGATATTTACACCAGGGCGCAGCTAGAGGCATCTTCTGCTAATAAAGAAAGCTTCTTCGCGAGGAAAATGGCGGAAAATGATTCTCGGCCGGATGGTATCCCGCCATCTCAAGGAGGGAAGTATGTGGGATTTGGATCTTCTGCTGCACCACCAACAGCCCATGAGAACAGCTCTCAGGGGGATGTGATGAGGGATACCATTTCTGCTGTCTCGCAGGTGCTCTCTGGTTCCTTTAAAGTTCCTGTTTTTTTTGTGATGAATGTTTCTCCATCAGTTATTCTTGGTATCTTATTGCATATTTAATCCTACCACATCGTTGATTAAGAAGGTACTTGCTAATGATATGCATCACTTGTTAAATAGCATATCATGAATGTGAATGTGATATTTACATGTTCATATGACTTTTTTGATGACATTGTGCCATCGCAATGTCTATTGTCTAAGAGCACCATTTTTGGCACTCCGCATCCCCGAAATATGGGGTTTAGCACTTTATACCCTGAATCTTTAAAATTGGCACTTTGCTCCCCGATTATCAATTATTGACACTTTGCACCCCTAGGCCAAAATTTCAAGGGAATTTAGGTCCGAGCAGGCCAAAAAATGTTCATTTTGACACTTTGCACCCCGAATTATTGGTGCTGCCCAGAGCTAAATACCCTTGAATGGACATTTTTTGTGCTACGCGGACCTAAATAATTTCGGCCTGGGGGTGCAAAGTGCCAGAAATCGGTATTTGAGAGGTTCAAAGTGTCAAATTTTAAAAAAATGGGGTGCAAAGTGCCAAAATTCCGTATTTTGTGGGTGCAAAATGCCAAAAAACCTATTAGATGATATTTGAAGGTCCACTGATTCCTAGATTTTCACAGAAGCTATGGTTTTTTGAAGTAGGTATTATGTATTTACAACATGTAGGTTTATTATTAGGTTAACTCTTTTAATTGGTTGCTGTATGCACATATGCTGTTGATGTTTGATTTTAAAGAAGCCTAAGGGTGCGTTCACTTGACGGGTTTTAATTTGAGGGAATTGATTTTGGTTAAAATCAGAAAATTGTAGGTTTTTGAAATGGGCAAAAAACCAAATTTTTTGTTCATTTGCATTAGTTTTTGAGATAGAAAGAATTCAGGATGAGACTACTGTTCATCTTCTTCCTGAGCAAGTGAAGGAGCCACATTTTTGAGCTACTGTGATTAGAGAAGTTGGTCTTCAGGAAATACTCGATGTTGGCAGGATCAACAACGTAGATGTCACTGTGGGTGGGTTTAGATGGAGCGGGGCGAAGAAGATCAGTAGCTGGTATAGTCGTCTTCTTCCTGTGTAACTATTGGTACAATGTCGTCTTCTTCCTTTGTAACTATTGGTACAATGTCGTCTTCTTCCTTTGTAACTATTGGTACTGTGTCGTCTTTTTGGTTTGTAGCTGCTGGTACAGTACCCTTGCTCGCAGGGGATCACAAACAACGAATGTCTCGAAAGCTTCTCCGCTCGTCATCTTTTCCGTCTCAAAGCTCCGATCTCCAAAGCTTTTCCGTTCGACAAAGGAGCAACATCTTCTCTGATACAGTTGCAAAACCGATCAAAATAGGTCTGTTTTGTGGATTGCTTAAATCCTAAAGTACCAAAATTTATGGGTTTTGGGTGAAAACCAATTCCGTTCCGAAAAAGGTTCAAACGAACACAAATATGGCCATTGACCTAATTCTTTCCTCTCAAAACTGATAGACCCAATTCCATCCCACACAAATAACAAACGAACACAAATATTGGAATTGAGTGTACCAAAACCAATTCCTTCCATACAAAACCCCTCAAACGGACACACCCTAAATGTGCATTTGGTTTTGTTGAAAGAGTGAAAATAATACCTTATGAAGATATCTTCAGCACAAGCACCACTTAATGGCCTAACTGTTACAGGAATCAAATGAGAAGAATCCCACTTTTATCACACACCAACAAGAATTAATACTTGGAGTATTTATTGAATTTGTGTGGATAGAAGTGATTGAATTGTGATCCAAATCTGGTGGAGATAAATCCTCATCAGTAACACATGACATGTGCAAATGCAATAATTGTGAATGTATTATAAAGGTTTTTGATAAGGTGGAGTGTTGAGCATTTGGTTGGTTGCTTTTGTTAAGTTTTGGGTTTTGAGATTGCATCTCTAAGAATGATTTACTGATATGGTAGTTAGAAATGAATTAATTTTCCAATATCATGTCTTGAGATTGCATCTCTAAGAATGATTTACTGATATGGTTGTGTTCAACTCTCCCAACCAATGAAAGCAAATGATGACACCAAAGAAAGAGAGAAAAGGCCATGCATGCTTTGTTAGTAAATTGATGGGTATTGTTTTGGATTTAAATATTTGAAGACTTCATTCAAGTTTGGCATTGCAAATTACTTCTTATGCAGGCATCTTTAGGAGATAACTTAGTTAAAATGCATTGATAAAAGGTGTACCTAGTTCATGAAGCTCCCATAAAAGGTGTAACTGTACATAGCTTTTCTCTTTCATTTATAGATAGTCTCATAGGTTTGTAAGTACCTTGAGTTGTGGAATATACATTGCAATTAAAATGCATTTATTAATATTATTATTATTTATTTGAATGTTTTTAATGCCCTAGAAAGTGGTTTTTTTGTTTGTAATGCACGAGTGATGTACAATGAAGGGCCAAACTTTATTTTTTTGGGTTGTGTCAGTTATCCTCTAATTTACTTAATCCTTGCATGATTTGTTATAATCAGTTTGATGCACAGTTGTATGTTTGTAAATTTGTGGGTTGTGTTTATCATGATGCATATTTGTAGGTCTCCTCATATTTCATATTTTGGTCCTAGTTTTCATTTTATTGCTAATAATAAGATTTATGCTTTTTTATGGTGGTATTTTTTAATTTCCACATTTCACAGAGATATTGATGCATTATTCGCCGCATCCAAGGACGCATGATATTGTCATGTGTCGGTTATCTTCGTTTTTATTTAATTTTGTTATTTCATTTTGGGAATGCTTAGGTGGATGTATGGACACACGAGGCTTGATAAAATTAAGAATGAATGTATCGAGGATAAGATAGGAGTGACACCAATTGCAGAGAAGATGCGAGAGACTCGACTAATATGGGTTGGACACGTACAAAGGAGACCATTAGAGGCACCTGTTAGGCGTTGTGAGAGTTTAGTCATTAGGCATATTAAACGGAGGAGGGGTAGACCAATAAAACTTGGAATGAAACTATAAGGAAAGACATGATGTATGTAGGCATTAGTGGGATTATGACTAAAGATAGAGCACAATGGAGACAAATGATCCATATACCCGACCCCACTATAGTGGGATAAAAGCTTGTGTGTTGTATTTCATTTAGGCTCAGCTCGGTAGGTCGGAATCAAAGACCTTGAATTGGAATTCAATTGACAATTCTAATTACAACGTTCGGCTGACATAAAATCTCCTTGGAATTGGAATTCAATCCAATTCCCACAGATTTTTTTATCAGGAGATAAAGGTAGAGCCCCATTTCCGACCTAAATAGGTCGGAAATCATCTTTTCCAGCCCAAGCCCGCAACCCCTCCCGCGGATTGCTATAGTGTCCAGTATCACGCTTCTCTTTCCCATCTTCTCGAGGCATCGCATCACGATAGTCTCCAGGATCGCGATAGTCTCCTGCGAATCTCGATAGTCTCCAGCATCTCTGTTCTTCTCCCGATCTCGGCGAGATTTCGGCGAGGCTTCCATCATCACTTCCTCCATTCCCGCACATAATTCCGACAACCTATGACTGCCAGTGCGGTCGATCCTGAAGATCTCTCCCATTGCCACTGTTCTCGAGTTCCAGTGCTCCAGATCTGCTTTTCAACGACAGATTGTGGAGTTCCAGAGCTTCCAGATCCGCCATTTTTGGTGTGTGCACATGCCACAAGGTAACCTTTCCCAGCTGAATCCAGATCTGCCATTTTCTCTTGTTTCTCGATTTCTAGAGCTTCCAATTCTAGAGTATTTATGTTACTGATTTTTTATATGATTTCCAGAGTTTCCAAATCTATGCTTCAGATTTGCTTTTTGTTGTTGTTTCTTGATTTTTTGTTGTTCTTGCTTATTTTACTGGCCATTCTTGTTTACTTCATTAATTTCATGAGGTATGGAAGAAAAAACATCAGGACAGATTTTAATGTTCCAGGTAATTATTGTATAGTAGTGATTTGAAAATAGAATGTACAGTGAAGAAGTCTTATATAATTTTTTATTTTTTGAAGGAAAAACATTATGATGAAGAGTGTTGTAGGCCTACAGTATGCATGTGTGTATGTATGCCTTTTTTTGTTGAGGAAAAACACTAAGATGAAGAAATTTTATGTTTTAAATTTAAAATTTTAATTCCAACCATTGAATTCAGACATACACATTGCGGAATTACTAATTTCAATTCTTGTGATAGAATTCTTGCATTCAGCCGAACAACAAAATTAGAATTGACTTGAATTTGAGTGGGAATTGTTACAATTCCACTTTCTGCATCCCATTTCCTGACAAATGAACAGATCCTTATATTTTGTCCTTGTCTTGTCCTGCGCACCGATCGTATTCTAAGTTTTTTGGCTCATCAGTTTGACCACCCGATGAGACTTTGAATAAATCGTTCGACAATTTCAAATAATGAGGACGAAAAAGGAAAGCTTAAATAATTAAAAGTCTTATATGACTAAGTTGGAAATAATTCATATTTGGCTATTATTCTTAATCAATAAGTCAATTGAATGAGATATTTTAGAAATATTTTATTGGAAGATTTAGGAAGTAAATAATTTGGCTTAGAAAATATTTGTTTGAAAGATTAGGAAATAAATCAATTAGCATAAGCTTAGATTTCTCATAAAAAGCCCCAACCTCGAAGCAAAAGTGGGGCCAAAAAATTAGAGGAAATGTATAGTGTTCGTTCCCTATGTTAACCGACTTAGCTATCGTGGAAGACCTCCGCTATTTATCTTCCCGCACAACTCGATCACAACTACAGAACCGGCGACTCATCCTCTCGGCATCCAGAGCTGCGACATCACTCGTCTCCTCCGCCGATCAGCGAACGACGTTCTCAGGTCGTTGTCGACCTCGATCTCCCAATCTGACGTCTTGCTCACTTCTGTTACTCCGCCAGACTATCATCGATAACAACTATTCTTCCGATAGTCCACTCGACGAAGGCCTTCTCCATCTGTTTGAGCGACTGAGCTTGAGTTGGCCCCTTGCCGTAGCTTCAAATATTTCTTGGGTAAACTCCTCCCTCATCTTATTCCATTTAATTAGCTTAGGCATGTGCGATCCATTTAAATTATCTAAAAGCTTGTCTTAGATGTTCGCACTGTTTTTAATTGCCATTATTAATAAATTACAATTTGCGATTAAGTTTGTGAAAATTAAAAATTTCTCTTTGATTTGATCTGTAAAATATTTGAGAATCTCCCTCCGAATAACGATTAACGACTTTGGAATTTCAAACGTCGAATATGTTTTCACGTGTAAAATTCGGATTTGCCGTCTTGGCATACATCAGTTACCAACCAGAGTCTTATCAATTAACTCCTAACGTGAATCAGTCAATCTTTGTTAATTTAAATAAAAATCTCTTTCAAGAGTTTTCTTCAAAAAGGTAGAAAGGAATTTTGTTTGTTTCTCTCTGAGATTAAGTTAAAAAACCCAATCACCTTTTCTCTTATCATTCAAAAAAAGGAGTGTTTGTTTAAAAAATTATGACTTTGTAAATAAATTAAAAGTCTCTCAAAACAAAGGTTTTTCTTAAATTATTTCAAATAAATAAACCAGTTTACTCTTTCAAGTTTAAAATAACATAATAATAATAAAAACTTCTAAAAAAGTATTTATGTTTAAAGAAAATCATTTTCGTTAAGCTCTTTATAAAAAAACAATTTATCGGGCCCTTTCGAGTTTTAAAAGAGGTCGCCTTTTCTCTCGTAAAAAGGATTTTTTTTAAATATCTCATTTAAAAACTATACAATGACAACAAAAGTCAAGTATGAGAAAGATAGGTCACAACAACAACAACAAAACTCAAACATTTATTTAAAACTATTATATTTTTAATATTTATCTCTTTCTTCGTTAAAAAAGCATTTAAAGAATTTTAAATATGGAGAATCACGTAGGATAATTAGAGACTACCGTTGGAGATTTTGGCTTCATTTGATTCGGCGTTTTGCTCAGGCGGCGGGAGGACAAGGCAGGCTGTTGGAACCGGAGGGGGGGGGGGGTTGGAATGCCTCCGTTTTCCTCCTTTTCCCATGACGCGACGGGTGCAAATGGAGCAAGCACTGCCGCCGACCATTTGATTACCCGCCGTGCGGCGGCGTTTGCCCCAAACGGAGCTCTCCAAACACTCCACCAAACAAAACCTTAAATGAGCAAAATAAATCTAGTAAATATGATTGAAACACTCACAACATGTTTGAGAAATATAGGTCACATCATGAATGGGTTACACATTTCGGCCAATAATATAGAAGCCACCATGTACCTAGCGCGAGCACCTCCCCCTGTAGTCAAAGAAAACCCTAACCCTAGAAGTCTAGAGTCTGCATGCCCCGAACCTGAACTCCGTAACACCCCGTTGGGATATGACAGTCAAATTAGCTGTTGGCGACTTCAAAGGACATTTAAAACCAGAAGGATATCTAGATTGGTGCGATCATATGAAGCGCTTCATGAATTGAAAGTAGATGCCTCTAAATAGGCAAGTTGAATATGCGACTCTTAGGTTGAAGGGACCCGCATTGATTTGGTGGGGACAATTAGAACACACAAGATTTAACTTTGGGATGAGTTCAAGTCCCAACTTAGGAAGCTATATATTCGCTCTGATTATCTCCAAGTCTTATGACGTAGATTTCACAATTTACAACAAGAGAAGTCAATGACGGACAAATGCACTGATGAATTCCTCTCCCTTCAGTCTCGACTCAACCTTCGTGAGGACGATGACATGACCGTATCTCGTTACCTAAATGGGCTATGTTATTCTATCCAGTATCAACTAGAGCTGCACGATTATCGCGACTCAGGCAAAATATTTAGTAGATCCCATTGAATGGAGTCCTTACAGAAGCGGGCATCTGAACTTAGGTCTTCTGATAGACCTTTACCGAGTGTCACCACTGCCCCACTACTAGGATCTTAGATTCTCCTCGTCCTCTCATCACTATTGAGATACCTACCCCATCCACTAACCCCTCCCCGGGTAAGGAGATTATTGACTCTAAGCTCAACACTGGAAGTATTCCGATGCTTCAAGTGCATGGAGCCGGGGCACAAATCAACTGAGTGTCTGCGACGTCACTTCGTTGTTATTATTGATTCTACTAATGGACGTGAACCTGAGTATGGAGTTTACATTAGTGACTCCAATCCTGAGCCTGAGCCCGAGTTTGAGGATGTATTAGAAGTAGATGGAGAGCATGCTGACCACTTAGTTTGTGTCTTACGTTACAACCTGATCACCTTTAGCAAGTTTACCAAGGATGACTATAAGAGAAAACATTTTCTGCACCATCGTACGCATCTAGGGACAATTTTGTTCCATTATCATTGATAGTGGTAGTGTGAAAAATTCTCGTTTCTCAACGTGTGGTGGACACTTTATGACTTGAGACGCTCCCGTTAGAGCAACCCTTTAAGTTATCTGAAGTTAATATTCATTTGACTATACATGTTACCCACCACTATCTTGTAGAGTTTTCTATATGGAAGCACATATCGGGATAAAGTATGATGTAGGGTAAGTTGAGTGGTGACGACCTAGGTTGCACTACTATTGGACGGTGGGGTTACGATCATCAGTTCTTATTCTAGTATGATGCAACCATGCAAGAGATGACGACAATAATTAATTAGTTAGCAAGAACATTATTCTACACAATAAGAATGTAATGAGCACAATCGAGATTGAATTTCTTTAGGGCGAAGAGGCTATGAATTTCCTCCGCGAGGAGGGCCAAAGCTAAGCGGGTTGCGGATAATTCCATCCTGCGAATCACACGGGCTTCTAAACAGTATTCCACAACACCAAATATCTAAGTCATAATAAGACCCAAACAAAGTAGATTAATATTAAGAAACAAGAGTTCGTACTACAAGAAAACTCACAAAAGTTTGAGGGTTGCCTGAGGTGTGGAGATCCGGTGAAGCACGACGCGATGAAAACGATCCATAAGGGAATTAGGGGCTGGAATGGTAGGATCTCGCTGTTTAGGATGGGGTCGGGGCTGTAGTGGGTAGATCTTGGGCTGGAGGCTTGTGGGGAGTTCACGGGAGGGGCGACAGTAAAATAGGGGAGGCCGGCGGGTATGCTGGACAGGGGCTGTGGCAGCAGGCTAGCATGAAGGCGGCGGAGGTGGCTATTGTGGGGGGGGGGGGCTGGATCTGGGTGGATTAGATGGACAACATGGTAGTAGGGAGGATGCAGAGGTGGCTGGATTTGGGCTGCCTGGATGGACAACATGGTAGTAGGGAGGATGCGGAGGTGGCTATTGGGGGGCTGGATTTGGGCGGACTGGATGGACAGTAGGGTTGTGGGGAGGAGGTGAAGGTGGTTGTCGGGAGATTGGATCTAGGCAGACTGGATGGATAGCTGGGTGAGCGGCAATTTTGGGGAAAATGGAGGGGTGGCTAGGGCTAGAGATGGTAGAAAATGACAGCTAGGGTTAGGTAATATCTTGAGGAGGAAGAAGAACGTCTAGGAATCGTCACGTAGGGCTCCACAGAGTCAGCACTGTAGAGGGATCACTGGAATCCAAAATTTCTAATCTCCAAAATCTGCAATTGCCTTGGCAGTCCAATCTCTTTCTATTTATAATAAAACACACTTGGAACTCCCAGTATCAACGACTATGATTGGTCGTGGATGCGGAAGGTCCGATTACAATAAATATAACTCAAAAACAATAATGTTGGTTATGAAATCGTAGGTAAACGATGAGTTGGGAGCATCTATGAAGTCAGATCGTCAATCCGGAGTTGCCATATATGGCAGACAGTCTATTGGCCCTGAACAGGCCCAAAAATCGTCCTCCGCCGCAGGCCCGCGTCTTTGTTCTGCATCATTCTCTCCGGCTTGAAAAAATTCATATCCTGATGAATAAAGACTGAAATCCTCTCGGTGTTTGCCAGGTAAGAATCGTTGAGGTCCATCGGAGGTCGTCCAAGTATCGTCGCCGACAGAACATTCTCGTCAATGGTACTCCTACCTCTGTCTGTCAGGCATCCACTCCAATGGTACTCTGGTGCCTGTCCATCAGGCGTGGCTATACATTCGTAAGCCACGATATCCGTAATGCTCTCAAAAGTCAATAAGTGTGATGGTGGTACTAGTGCGATCACAGGTGCAGACGGTGAAATCATAGACGACTGACCCAAAGGTAGGTGGGGTTCAAAAGTAGACTGAGTGTGGGGTAGGCAATGGGGTGGTGTAGGTTCAAGAATGTCTCCATGACTCAGATCCACATACTCGCGAGCCTCGTAATACGGTGCCAAATCCTCAATCTTAAACACCAGATGGATACTCATGCTTGTAATGATATTAAGCTCGTAAGCATTTGTCCCGATGCGTCTCATGACCTTGTAGGTACCGTTTCGCTTGGCGCTCAACTTTTTGCCAGGCCCCGAAGGAGCCTCCCCGGGCGGACTCTCTGTTATAGAATGAAAAGCCTTGATCCTCACCGAGGAGATCAAGCGTGTGTATATATATCTCAAATACAATATGACCTATACAGACTATTTACAGACAGACTATTTACAGACCAAATAACATAAAATAACAATAATCCCAATACTCCCCCTCAAGCTGTGCAAAGATGTCAATCATGCCCAGCTTGGAAATAGTCAAATCTGAACGAGTAGGACCAACAACTTTAGTGAAGGCGTCAGCAAGCTGTTCGACCGAGGAGACAAAAGATGGAAGGATAGTCCCAGTACGGACGTGATCACGCAGAAAATGAACATCCATCTCGATGTGCTTGGTGCGCTCATGTAGTACCGAGTCCTGAGTAAGTAGGAGAGCTGACTTATTATCACAGTAGAGAGTCGAGCCAGTAGCAAGAGGTAGGCCAAGTTCAGTCAGCAGTGATCGAAGCCAAACCAACTCAGTGACGCCGAGAGCCATAGCGCGGTACTCACTCAGCAAAAGAGTGGGATACTAAAGGTTGTTTCTTGCTCCGCCACAAAACAAGATGATCAACATGGAATACGCAAAGACCTGTCGTCGATCGTCGATCAGTCAAAGAGCCAACAAAATCTGCATCAGTGAAGCATGAGAGACCAGAGACACTATCAGCCCGATAGAACAGCCCAAGACCCGGGGCGCGCTTAAGATAGCGAATAACACGTCGAACAGCTTCTAGGTGAGATGTCCTGAGAGAATGCATAAACTGACTCAAAACGCCCACTGAGAAGCTTATGTCAGGCCTAGTATTGGTAAAGTATATCAAGCGGCCAACCAGACGCTGGTACTGAGAGGGGTCTAGTAGAGGATCGCCAGATTCAACATGAAGGCGATGGTTGGTATCCATAGGAGTACTCGCAGGGCGACACCCAGGTAGGCCCGTGTCCCGAAGAAAGTCTAAGGTGTACTTGCGCTGCGATATCGAGATGCCATGCCGTGAGCGAGCTACTTCAATCCCGAGAAAATAACGGAGAGGTCCAAGGTCTTTCACCTCGAAGGCTGAGCGAAGTGTAGCTTTCACTTCAGAGATGCTAGAAGGGTCATCCCTTGTGAGAATAATATCGTCCACGTAGACCAAGACAATAACCCGACGGCCCTCGGGAGTCGCACGAATGAAGCAAGTGTGGTCCGCACGACACTGAGTGAAACCTGACTGAAGAATAACCGAGCTGAACCGTTCAAACCAGGTCCGTGGGGATTGCTTTAAGCCGTACAGAGACTTGAGCAGACGACAAACTCTCCCCGAATACTCCCCCTGAAGAGCAAACCCGGGGGAGGTGCCATATAGACTTCCTCCTGTAAATCACCATGCAGGAAAGCATTTTTGACGTCGAGCTAGTAGAGTGGCCACACCCGAGAAGCCGCAAGCGAGAGCAAAAGACGAACACTGGTCAACTTAGCCACATGAGTAAAGGTGGCACCAAACTCGTCCGGAGTCTGAGTAAAGCCCTTGACCACCAAATGAGCCTTATAACGATCAATGGTACCATCAGTAGAGTACTTCACTGTATAGACCCATTTGCACCCAACTGTACATTTCCCGGGAGGAAGAGGAACCAAGGACCATGTCCCAGTACGACGGAGAGCAGACATCTCCTCCTCCATAGCCCGAACCCACCGCGGGTTACGAAGAGCCTCAGCGGCCGAAGCAGGCAGGCGAACAGAATCAACAGTAGCCACAAAAGCTTGGTAAGAGGGTGAGAAACACCGATAGGAAACAACACTAGCCAGTGGATGCTCAGTAACAGAGGAACAAACACAAGTACGTTTACCCTTGCGAAGAGCAATAGATAAGTCAACAGAAGAAGTAGAGGAGAGAGGCTCAAGAGAGTTACCTGTGTCCGTAAGAGGCTGCTGATCTGGGACTGGAGGAGAAGTGAGTGTAGCTGGTGGAGGGGGTGGCTGGCGGCAAGAGTATGTCAGCAGGACTGGCGGAGCAGTAGGGGGGCAAGCTGGTGGTGGTGAGGAAAAGACCGAGAGAGGTTGCACAACAGTAGGAAGTGCAGGGGGTGTCAAATGTGCAGGATAAAAAGGAACCTACTCATGAAATGTGACATCCATAAAATAAATGATACGACGCAACTGAGGGTCATAGCAGCGATAACCCTTAGTGGTAGTCGAGTAACCGAGGAAGAGGCAGCGGATGGCCTTGTCGTCGAGTTTGGTCCTAGAAGGACGTCGATACTGGACAAAGTACACACAACCAAAGACCCGAAGAGGGATGGGGAAGGCGGAGACTGGAGGATGAACGAGACTGAAGGGGGTAACACCACCAAGGGGACGAGAAGGAGTCCTATTAATAAGGAAAGCTTTGGTAAGAAGAGCAACACTCCAATAGGACTTATGGACATTCATTCCTCGAAGAAGGCAACAAACAAAGTCTAAAAGTTGGCGGTTTTTGCGTTCGGCCACCCCATTCTGCTCGGGGGTACCTGAACACGAAAATTGGTGTAGAGTGTCCTCATTGCGGAGAAAGTGATCAAAAGGACGAGAAGTGTACTTGCCTCCATTGTCGGAGTGGAGGAAATGAACAGAAGTACCATGCTGGGTCCGTATCATACATGGAAAATGAGGGTAGACAGATAAGACCTCAGATTTATGTTTTAGAAGATAAACCCATAAGCAACGAAATTAGTCATCAATAAAAGTTATAAAGTACGAGAGACCATCAAATTAAACTATAGGGGCAGGACCCCACACATCAGAATGCACCAACTCAAAACAAGAACTTGCACAACTAACAGAAGGAACATATGTGCTGCGTGTGTGTTTTGGCAGCTCACATACATCACAACGAAAAGGAAAAACAAAAGACACATTAGGACAAACATACAACATCCGCCGAGGGCTAGCATGGCCGAGACGTGCATGCCAAAGCAAACTCGACGACATAACAGGGGAAGCAGGAGAGGTAGGCGGGCAGGTGTCAGTGGTGGTGGTAGCAGCAGTAGGAGAAGGTAGCTCCAGGTAGTATATCCTACTCCTCTCATATCCCGTACTAATAGTTCTCCCGGATCTCAGGTCCTGAAAAACACAACGATCAGAGAAGAAAGTTACTGAGCAGTTCAAAGAGTGAGTAATACTACTAACAGATAATAGGTTGAGGGCCAATTGAGGTACAAGAAGAACAGAGTCAAGTGAGAAAAAATACGAGAGATGGATGGTGCCCCGGCTGAGGACAGAGGTAATCGAGCCATCAGCGAGGCGCACGTCCCGGGAAGAGCAGGGTACAACCTGAAGCAGGCGGGAAGACGTACCAGTCATGTGGTCGGTTGCATCATAATCAATCACCCAGGGTAACTAAATCCCGGTCAACCGTGGCTGCGGAGCAAGCAAGCGGAGTACCTGAAGAAGAAGGACAGTGGAAGCGGAGGCAGTAGTGGAAGGCTGAGACTGCTGGAACTGCTGAAGCTGGGCCATCATGTGATAGAAGTCAGAGGAGTTGGCACCCAAAGTGCGCTCGACAGGCTCGGAAGACTCAGCTGATGCAACAGTGTGTCTGGGAACAGTACCTGAAGTAGTACGCTCAGAGCCCCGTAGGTGTGGGTATAACTGATAACAGTGATTGCGGTCATGATACAAATGACCACAGTGAGAGCAAGGGCCAGGAGGACTCGTAGATCCACGTCCACCAGAATGTCCATGGCCTCCAGGCTGGGTAGAGGAACCCCGACCACCTCATCCACGAGTGCTAGAGGTCGGTAAGAAGCAGCAAGAGCCATCTGCTCAGTAGGCAAAGAGGAGATAACACAAGTGGCAGAGAGACCAGAGTGCTGCTGCATACGTCTTTCATGCTCCGCAACAATGGAGTAGGCCTCAAGATGATCGGGCAAAGGTGACATCCCCACAATCTGAGCACGGGTAGACTCGTATTCGAGGCGAAGCCCCATCAAGAACCGGTATGTCTCTCGGCGTTGTCGCTGTTTCCGAATAAGAGCAATATCGGCAGGAGATTCCAGGGCACTAAGAGGCTCAAGATCGTTAAGTTCAAAAAAACGATCTTGAAGGTAAGTGAAGTACTCCTGAACGGAACGCTCTCCACGAGTAGCGAAAGTAATGTCCTGAAAGATGCCAAAAATCTGGGCATCAACACACGTGTGCCCAACGGTGCACTGGAGAGCGGACCAAAGCTTGGAGATGTCCTCAACATGCATGAACTGACTAAAGATGCGAGGCTCCATCGAGCATTGAATCCATCCAAGAACCATGTACTTTTCTGTCGACCACTTGACTAACTCCTTTTTGTCATCTGTGTCGGTCGATTGAGGCATAGAGGGGCCGCCGGTCAGCCATGAAAGCTTATTCCGCCCAGCAAGGACTACTTTCATCGATGTGACCCATGAAAAATAATTTTTCTCATCGAGGAGAATGCTAGTAATCCGTCCCGTAGAGGACCCATAGGTGTTCTTGGAATCCATGGAGCAAATATCAACGAGATCCCTCCCGCAACGGAGATCGAGGATCGAGAGAACAAAGAAAACGAAGGGGAGAGGAAACAGGCGGCAACAAGCCCTAAAACATGCGGCAACAAGCCCTAAAACATGCGGCAACAAGCCCTAAAACAGCGACGCAGAGCAATCGACGACATAGAAGTGGCGGCGCAGAGGCAGCGACACGAGAACAACGACACAGAGCAACGACGCAAAATCAGTCGACGACACAGAAGCAGCGGCGCAGAGGCAGCGACACGGGAACAACGACAGCAGTCGACGACACAGAACAACGACACAAAGCAGCGACATCAGTCGACGACACAGAAGCAGCGACGCAGAGGCAGCGACACAGGAACATCGACACAAAACATCGGTAGCAGTCGACGACACAAAAGCAGTGACGCAGAGGCAGCGACACGGGAACAGCGAAACAAAGCAGCCGCAACAGTCGACGACACAGAAGCAGCGGCGCAGAGGCTACGAGATCGAGCACCAATGGGACGGGACAAAAAACCCTAGGCGTGATCCTCTGATACCATGTTGTAGAATGAAAGACCTTGATCCTCACCGAGGAGATCAAGCATGTATATATATATATATATCAAATACAATATGACATATACAAGTTATTTACAGACCAAATAACATAAAATAACAATAATCCCAATACTCTCAACATCACCTGATCACCTTCTAAAAATATCTTCTCTCGCCTGTGTACATCTGCGCGTGTTTTATAATATTCATTGCTAACATTAATTTGTCGTCAGACCGACTCATGCAACTCATACAAATGAAACACGATAGAAAAGATATGCTTTTTATGTGGAAATCCGATAGTGAACTGAATATCAACTGTCTCTTTAATTGGAATGTAGAAATACTCGTCGAGTGTGCGACAGATACCTAAATGCCAACATGAGACATCAACACTAAAATACAAGCTCCTAACGTGCCAAATGTTTCTTCAGGAACGTGATGCATCAAGGGGCTCACCAGGATGTGTGTATGAAAATTCGTCGCTAGTGCGACAATCACTTAGATGGATACCAAAGACATCAAGAATAGGGTGTAATTCTCTCGTGTGGCGAATGCCTCTAAAAAAGAACTCATCTGGTGGTCAGCAAGCGGTGTGTCTAAGAACTCATCAAGAGTGCGGTGAATCATATGGTCGACTCTCGGGACATCAGGAGTATGCTCAAATGTATCTAATAAAAGCCCTATGTACTTGATGCTGCACTCAAGATCCCCTCTCTGGAGCAATAACTCAATACTTGTAAATGGGTCGCTCACCTGAACCTCATCCTCACAAGGATGTGTTGGCTCATCAAGAGGCTCAACGGGGGGGGGGGGCTCGTCAAAGAACCCGTCAACAGGGTCGTGATCCTCCAAATGTGTACCATCATAAAGGATAGTGTCCCCATAAACGGGTGAGGCATCCACTACGAGATCAACACTAGACTCTGGACTCTTGGTCGTGATGTGGCTTGGGATAATGATATGGGGAGAATAAAAAGGACCTACTCTCAAGAAGGAGTCTATAGGTAAGGTGTCAATAAATAGGTCTGTGGTAGGGGCACTAACTAACCATGCACAAGATAGGAGGGGCGGTGGTGTTGGTGAATGACACATCACTGTAGGATCAATAGGTCGCTCCGACTCACTCTTAGCCAAGGTTACACAAAATGAGTCAGAAATAAAGGATGGACCACTCACCGTACTAAGTATCTCACTGAGTGAGACTCATCAGTAATCTTGGAGGAGGAGTATTAGTCCTGTTCTTTCTAGTATCATTTTTATCATGTTCGACAGCTAACAACAATTACAGACAAGGCACAACACAGCACACCACAGAGGCGAATCCACTTTCCCCCTTCGTGGTGACCTCTCCACTAACTCAGAACCAAACTAGTACCTCAGAGTTACACTCAGGGACACTCAGCCACCCAGGCCTACACTTGCCTACACTCAGGTTCTTCAACTCCTACACTCAGGCCCTCCCTCAGCCTTTATAAAATAGGTTACAATTCTCTCAGTCCAATGATCCTATTAAAATAGAAAGTACAATAGTTAACTTACAACTCAGAAAATAGGAGAGGAGTTGAGAGATTCTTGAAGAGTTCTTGGAACTCTAGCGGATCTCAAGGACTATTCATGATGAAGATGGCGAGCTAATATGTCTCTCTCTCTCCAACTTCTTAGCTCAAGGGACTTTACCACTTTTACAAAGATCTGCGTAAAAACTTTTTCAACCACTTCTATATTATCTCAACAATCAATCTTCATCTGTGATTTATAGGTTCAACTTAGTATGTATGTTAGGCATGTGAAGTCTATGCCAAAGTCATTATAGAAGTGTCGACACATTTTGTGTAAGTGTCACACAAGTAGTTGACACAATTCCTTGTATGTCTCCACAGTCTTGGTGTCGATGAAATTGAGTGTCGCACAAGTCTTGTACTCATTCTGCCACCAACTCATCAACTGCTTCTTGGTGTCGACGTCTTCATCCTTCAGCTATGTCGACTCCTTTAGTTACGTACTTAGAATAATTTGTAACTTTTCTGTTCTTTGCTAAGGACACAGCTCTTTGTCGACACTTTCTTCAAGAAGTCTTCAACTAAGGAAATTGTGCTGATGTCGAATTTTCAAGTGTTGACTCTTCTGAGCACACATTGTGTGAGTGTCGATCCAAATACTGATCTTTATGTGTCGATGTGTTGGGTGTCGACACTTACTTCAAGCACTCTTCTGCAATACCTTGTGTTGAGTGTCTGACACAACATATGTGTGACTTCCTGGTGTTGATCTCCAGGTGTCCCAAGTGTCGACACAGCTTTTCTGCAGTGTCGACACAGCTCCAAGTGGACACTAAATGTCGACACAATGATCCAAGTCACTCTTGTCTAGGTGTCGACACAAGTTCTCTCAATACTTTCCCTCTGGGTGTCGAAACTTAGAATTTTTAGCAGTCCATATTCCTAACCTGCCAAGTAACTCAAACAAACATCAAATACACTATGCTATCATTGTTGAAGCATTTGACAAAAACACACAAGATGAGGGGCGGTGGTGTTGGTGAATGACTCACGTGGATCAATAGTTCGACTCACTCTTAGCCAAGGTCCAAAATGAGTCTAGGAAAGGGGTGAGAGTAATCTTTATTAAGTATCTCTATCATGCACAGGACAAGGGGAGGCGAAGTACTCGGTACAGTGGGATTCTATTGGGGTGGTCAGGTGTGAATCAACTTAGCCAACTCTAGCGGATCTCAAGGACTATTCATGGAAGGGCGAGCAAAGTCTGCTCAAGGGACTTTGAGCGGTGAAGGTCAACTTAGTATGTATGTTAGATTGAAGTCTATGCCAAAGTCATGAAACAGTCATAGTTGGCTCCTCTTGGATGTCCCTCCTCGCCACCAACTCATCAAAACGAGCCCTATACTCAGTTACGGACAAGGATCTTTGTTGAAAGGAAAATAATTTTTCGAGCAGGTGAATCCGATATGATGTCGGCAAATACCTCTGACACACCATATGCTTCATCTCCACCCAACTAGTGATGTGGTAAATACGATCTCACTCACGAGTTCTCTCAATACTAAACCAATATGCCCTCGCTGTTGAAGCCAAAAATGACCTCCTGGAGTTCGGGGTCCCTAGAAAGGGGTGACCTTGAGGTCTCCCCCCTCCTCTAGCCAATGCTGAGCTAGGCTGAGCTAGGGTGCCTTGAAGGATGAAGAAAGAGTGAAGAAGTGATCATCTCCAAGGCACCAAAAGTGTTGAAGCCAAAAATGACCTCTGTGGAGTTCGTGGTCCCTAGAAAGGGATGACCTCGCACCTACTACACTCAGGAGAACGTCACGGAACAAAGGATCAAGAAGCTAGAAACAGACCATCGGCTCTAGCGCGAAGGTCCCACCTCACACCCGGAAGACCTTTGAGGTCTCCCCCTCCCTAGCCAATGCTGAGCTAGGGTGTCTTGAAGGATGAAGAGAGAGTGACGAAGTGAGCCTCTCCAAGACACCACTAAGGGTCTATTTATAGTTTTTCCAACCCCATGGACCAAAAAGTCAGAAGTACCACTGTGGACAAAAGGCTTTGGGCAAAAAAAAAACAGCCACGCCGGGGGCAAATAGGTAATTCCACCCCGAAGGTAAAACGGTAACGACAAGGCCCAAAGAGGTCCAAGGGCGGGAGAAGCCATACCCCCACCTTCCCGGACACCCGAGACAGGCTGGGGAGCAGGGGGCAGGGGCGAGACCCCGACTCCCGGCCGGTCTCGCCCCGCCAGACCGCGGGGGCAGGGCGAGAACCCGGCCTCCCGCCGGTCTCGCCCCGCCTCGCCCCTCCAGGCCGCGGGGGCAGGGCGAGAACCCGGCCTCCCGCCGGTCTCGCCCCACCTCGTCCCGCCAGGCCGCGGGGGCAGGGCGAGAACACGACCTCCCGCCGGGCTCGCCCCGCCTCGCCCCGCCAGACTGCAGTGGGCATGGGCGAGAACCCGGCCTCCTGCCGGTCTCGCCCCGCCGCCGCCACGCCAGGCCGCGGGGGCAGGGCGAGAACCCGGCCTCCCGCCGGTCTCGCAGCTCCTACCTTGCGCCTAGCCAGCCGGGGGCGGGTGTCGGTCAACTTGCCATACCCGCCCCTCCCAGAAAAAGGAAAAGAGGGGAAGACAATTTTTCCTCCCCTAATAGTATATTCCGAGGGCTAGGCCTAGATTGACCACCAAGAGCTCAAACCACTCAAAAAACTTAAAACCAAAAACCTGCGAATATGGGGTTGTACACAATCCCCACTCTTTTCGAGGTTGGCACAAGCTCGGAAAGAAACATCCAACCCAACGTATTCGCTGAGTGTGATTTTCTTGCGCGGTCAACCTGCCATGCCAGCTATGTGAGCCTGGGTAGCGAGACCCCCTCCGGGTAAAAAACACTTCACCCCCCGGAGGAGTCAACCTGCCATGCCAGCTATGGGAGCCTGTGTGGCGAGACCGCCTCCGGGTAAAAAACACTTCACCCCCCCCGGAGGGGTCAACCTGCCATGCCAGCTATGGGAGCCTGTGTGGCGAGACCCCCTCCGGGTAAAAAAACACTTCACCCCCCGGAGGGGTCAACCTGCCATGCCAGCTATGGGAGCCTGGGTGGCGAGACCCCCTCCGGGTAAAAAAAACACTTCACCCCCCAGAGGGGTCAACCTGCCATGTCATCTATGGGAGCCTGGGTGGCGAGGCCCCCTCCGGGTAAAAAACACTTCACCCCTCGGAGGGGTCAACCTGTCATGCCAGCTATGGGAGCCTGGGTGGCGAGACCCCCTCCGGGTAAAAAACATTTCACCCCCCGGAGGGGTCAACCTGCCATGCCAGCTATGGGAGCCTGGGTGGCGAGACCCCTCCGGGTAAAAAACACTTAGCCTCCCGGAGGGGTCAACCTGTCATGCCAGCTGATGGGAGCCTGGGTGACGAGACCCCCTCCGGGTAAAAAACACTTCACCCCCCGGAGGGGTCAACCTGCCATGCCAGCTATGGGAGCCCGGGTGGCGAGACCCCCTCCGGGTAAAAAACACTTCACCCCCCGGAGGGGTCAACCTGCCATGCCAGCTATGGGAGCCCGGGTGGCGAGACCCCCTCCGGGTAAAAAACACTTCACCCCCCGGAGGGGTCAACCTGCCATGCCAGCTATGGGAGCCTGGGTGGCGAGACCCCCTCCGGGTAAAAAACACTTCACCCCCCGGAGGGGTCAACCTGCCATGCCAACTATGGGAGCCTGGGTGGCGAGACCCCCTCCGGGTAAAAAACACTTCACCCCCCGGAGGGGTCAACCTGCCATGCCAGCTATGGGAGCCTGGGTGGCGAGACCCCCTCCGGGTAAAAAACACTTCACCCCCCGGAGGAGTCAACCTGCCATGCCAGCTATGGGAGCCTGTGTGGCGAGACCCCCTCCGGGTAAAAAACACTTCACCCCCCGGAGGGGTCAACCTGCCATGCCAGCTATGGGAGCCTGTGTGGCGAGACCCCCTCCGGGTAAAAAACACTTCACCCCCCAGAGGGGTCAACCTGTCATGCCAGCTATGGGAGCCTGGGTGGCGAGACCCCCTCCGGGTAAAAAACACTTCACCCCCGGAGGGGTCAACCTGCCATGCCAGCTATGGGAGCCTGGGTGGCGAGACCCCTCCGGGTAAAAAACACTTGGCCTCCCGGAGGGGTCAACCTGCCATGCCAGCTGATGGGAGCCCGGGTGGCGAGACCCCCTCCGGGTAAAAAACACTTCACCCCCCGGAGGGGTCAACCTGCCATGCCGGCTATGGGAGCCCGGGTGGCGAGACCCCCTCCGGGTAAAAAACACTTGGCCTCCCGGAGGGGTTAACCTGCCATGCCGGCTATGGGAGCCCGGGTGGCGAGACCCCCTCCGGGTAAAAAACACTTCACCCCCCGGAGGGGTCAACCTGCCATGCCAGCTATGGGAGCCCGGGTGGCGAGACCCCCTCCGGGTAAAAAACACTTCACCCCCCGGAGGGGTTAACCTGCCATGCCAGCTATGGGAGCCTGGGTGGCGAGACCCCCTCCGGGTAAAAAACACTTCACCCCCGGAGGGGTCAACCTGCCATGCCAGCTATGGGAGCCTGGGTGGCGAGACCCCCTTCGGGTAAAAAACACTTCACCCCCCGGAGGGGTCAACCTGCCATGCCAGCTATGGGAGCCTGGGTGGCGAGACCCCCTCCGGGTAAAAAACACTTCACCCCCCGGAGGGGTCAACCTGCCATGCCAGCTATGGGAGCCTGGGTGGCGAGACCCCCTCCGGGTAAAAAACACTTCACCCCCCGGAGGGGTCAACCTGCCATGCCAGCTATGAGGAGCCCGGGTGGCGAGACCCCCTCCTGGGTAAAAAACACTTCAGCCTCCCGGAGGGGTCAACCTGTCATGCCAGCTGATGGGAGCCTGGGTGACGAGACCCCCTCCGGGTAAAAAATACTTAGCCTCCCGGTGGGGTCAACCTGTCATGCCAGCTGATGGGAGCCTGGGTGACGAGACCCCCTCCGGGTAAAAAATACTTAGCCTCCCGGAGGGGTCAACCTGTCATGCCAACTGATGGGAGCCTGGGTGACGAGACCCCCTTCGGGTAAAAAATACTTGGCTTCCACGAGAAGTACCACCGACCCCGCCCATCTATTGAGAGCCTGGGCAGCGGGACCGTCTCGGAGCAAAAAAGAACTTACTCCCCCCGAGGCACATTCGACCCAACCAGCTATTGGGAGCCTGACCGAGGAGATCCTTTCTGAGGTGGGAACTTGATCTCCCCGAGGCACATTCGACCCAACCAGTTAGTGAGAGCCTGGCTGAGGAGATCCTCTCGGGAGTGGGAACTTGATCTCCCCGAGGCACATTCGACCCAACCAGCTAGTGGGAGCCTGGCTGAGGAGATCCTCTCGGGGGTGGGGCTTGCTCTCCCGGAGGCACATTCGACCCAACCAGCTGGTGGGAGCCTGGCTGAGGAGATCCTCTCGGGGGTGGGGCTTGAACTCCCCGAGGCACATTCGACCCAATCAGCTAGTGGGAGCCTGACTGAGGAGATCCTCTCGGGGGTGGGAACTTGATCTCCCCGAGGCACATTCGACCCAACCAGCTAGTGGGAGCCTGGCTGAGGAGATCCTCTCGGGGGTGGGGCTTGATCTCCCCGAGGCACATTCGACCCAACAAGCTAGTGAGAGCCTGGCTGAGGAGATCCTCTCGGGGGTGGGAACTTGATCTCCCCGAGGCACATTCGACCCAACCAGCTAGTGGGAGCTTGGCTGAGGAGATCCTCTCGGGGGTGGGGCTTGCTCTCCCCGAGGCACATTCGACCCAACCAGCTAGTGGGAGCATGACTGAGGAGATCCTCTCAGGGGTGGGAACTTGATCTCCCCGATGCACATTCGACCCAACCAGCTAGTGGGAGCCTGGCTGAGGAGATCCTCACGGGGGTTGGGCTTGATCTCCCCGAGGCACATTTAGAGCTGTCATGGTTCCGATTCGGTTCTGGTTCTACTAAAACCATGAACCGAACCACTAAGATAACGGTTCTTCAAATTAGAACCAAAACTTTATTTGGTTTGACCAGTTCCGGTTCTGGTTCCGGTTCCACCTTAATTTTTGGAACCTTCGTGTCAACGGTTCTGGTTACGGTTCAACAAAAAACAAAACCAAACCGACCACTAACGGTTCGGTATGGTTCCTTGCGGTTCGGTCCGGTTTCAATCAGTTCCAACTGAAACCAAAATCAAACTTGGCGAGATGAAATAAAAGTGGGCTGCAAATAGTAAAACTCAAAACAACATCGAAATAGAAATAATTATGTTGCGCACTTCTCGATGGTCTTTTCAACGATCGGTGAAATAGTATCAATCGTCTCCTCACGCGTGTAGACTTGCCACAATATCTAGTTGGCTTGGGCACGTCTCGTCGGCATGCTCATCCGTAACAACCGGCTACAATTAGTTGTCTTTCATGATTACTAATAAATAGTAGTTGTATAGCTTATATATTTTTTAAATAAAATATTTCAAAAAAATATATAAGTAAAATTAAAAATATATTATCTAGGTGTATAAAAATCAAAAGTGCACTGCAAAAATTGACTCCAAAGCACACCAATGTCAAACCATACCACACGTTTATTATGCGGTGAAGTTTTGTTCGGTCCAAAATAAACCCCCTTTAGTGCGATTGTGGTTTGGGTTCGAACTGCACCAGATTCACTTGTGATAGTAAGTATAAACATTATAGATAAATTATAAAATAATAACAATATAATAATAATAATAATAATAATAATAAACGGGTTGCGGCTCGGTTATACTTCGGCCCGGTTCGGATCGGGTCTAAAAATCTTGAAACCGCTCGAGACTTATATGTTGCGGTTCCGGTTCCGGTTACGGTCCGGATAATAAAATGTAAGAATCACACCCGGACCAATGTTGTTCACGGTTCCAAAATTCAAACCGGAACCTGAATAATTTGCGAACGGTTCGGTCTGGTTCTTTGCGGTTCCGGTTCAGTTCTGGTTCGGTTTGCGGTTTTCGGTTTTAAGTGACAGCTCTAGGCACATTCGACCCAACCAGCTAGTGGGAGCCTGACTGAGGAAATCCTCTCGGGGGTGGGACTTGCTCTCCCCGAGGCACATTCGACCCATACAGCTATTGGGAGCCTGACTGAGGAGATCCTCTCGGGGGTGGAAACTTGATCTCCCCAAGGCACATTCGACCCAACCAGCTAGTGGGAGCCTGGCTGAGGAGATCCTCTCAGTGGTGGGGCTTGATCTCCCCAAGGCACATTCAACCCATCCAGCTAATGCGAGCCTGGATGAGAAGATCCTCTCGGGGGTGGGGAACCAGGTGTGTCACTTGAACTCTACCAAATCCAACATCCTCAAATGACGAAAAAGATGAGTTACATGATCCCTTGACCCAGCTGGTCGGGGGTAGAGCTTGTTACAAGATAAGAAAAAAGAAAGGACTCCCCCAGGGCGAGGCTTATTCAGGGGGCCTGGGCATGATGGCTGTCATCCGCTTTCTTCTCGTCGGACACTCCCATCCTGCTCAGACTCTCCATGATCTTCTCCATCTCCTCCGCCCTGGCCATCCAAGAGATGTTGTTGACGGTCGTGACGTAGCACTGCCTTGCCATCCTAGAGTCTCCCTTGACTCTGACCTGGATCCCTCCCGAGCTGAACTTGAGGCATTGGTGGAAAGAGGACGGCACGCAACGGAAGGCGCTGATGAGGGGCCTTCCGAAGATGACGTTGTAGCTGCTTGGAGCGTCAACAATGACGAACTCGCAGTTCCTTGAAGTCCCTCCCAATTTTACTTGGAGTCCTACTCCACCCTCTACCTCCTTCCTCTCCCCTGAAAATTCGAACAGGGGTCCGTCCGAGGCCAACACCCTCCTTGGCTCTACCTTCATCTCGTCAAACGCCTTCTTAAAAACGACGTTGACGGAGCTTCCGTTGTCAACCAAGATCCGGGAGACGGTGTAGCCTTTGATGGCTGTCTGGATGACCAGCGCATCGCAAAACGGATCCTCATGATCCGGCAGGTCCTTCAACGAGCAGGTGATCTTCTCCTCCTGGGGTGGGGTCTGGGACGTCGAGACGACGCTCCGTCGGTACATCACATGAAGGCTCGCCTTCCGAGTGGCCTCGATCTCCACTCCACCATGGATCACAGCTATACCACCTCGGGGTCCAACATCGACCCGGTCCTCACACACGTCATCCCCCCTTCTCTGGGTAGAACCTCTTCAACCCGCACTGGCGGCTGTGGCTGGGCAGGGCCTCTCGCCCCCTTCACTTCCAGGAACTAGGGGCAGGTAGCTGTGGCGTGCCCCTCCACCTGGTGGAAGTCACAGTACGGTAGCGCTCCTCCCCTCCTTTGGCGGGCTGGGCGTTCTCTCATGTTACCTCTTCCTCCTCCTATCGCCAAGGCTTGCTGCGGCGGGGGTAAGAGCTGTCTTGGGACTTGCCTCTGGAAGTTAAACCTCCCTTTGCCCCCATGGAAGTTCCCCCCATCTTGGACGTAACCTCTTCCTGGACCCTGAACGGGTCCTCCCTGCTGCCTCCAACCTGGTTCTGGGCCCTCCTGAGCTCTCCGCTCCTCTCTCCTTCTTCCTTCCTGATGTTGAGAGCCACCTTGCTCCTTTGACTCCATCTCTGTTAGCTTTGCCAACTTCTTGACAAATGCCGGGTTGGCCGCCTTCATGGCTATCTCCTCGGCCGCCCTTTCCATCAGCTCCTCAAAGGAAAGTGGGGCCTTTCGAGTCAGGCTCATCTTGAAGAACCCCTCGCGCAACCCTACCGTGAATGCCATCTGGAGGGCATACCCTGACATCTCCTGGACCTACAGGATCTCCTCTTGGAACCTGTCAACGTAACGGACCAGCGACTCCTCGGCCCCCTGCCTTATCAGGAAGATGGACTCGGGACTCCTCTTCCTCTTCTTGGAGGTGGAGAAACAGAGCTTTCAAAGCTCCGACTCAAGTCCTCAAACCCATAGATCGACCTCGGAGAGAGTTGATGAAACCAGTCCCTTGCCTTCTCCTTCAACGTGATCGCAAAGAGGCGACACTTGAAGACATCCGTCATCGGCCTAATGGAGACGGCATCCTCAGACCACTGCAGATGCTGAACGGGGTCATCCTTCCCGGTATAGTAAGCCGTGTCTGGCTCTCTGAACCCCTCGGGAACGGGAGCTGAGATGATCAGCTCGCTGAAGGGTGATCCCCTAAAGGGTGGTCTCGCCACCTCCACTCGCGCGACCTGCTCGCCTGGAAGGTTGGCACACGCCGGGCTGGAGAACAAATCCCGGCCGGTGAGATCTCGCTCGACCCCATCTCCCATCCTCTCCTTCCCTGGCCTTCTTCCTGGTGCACTTCCTTCTCCCCCCGCTGGGGTCATCTCGTCGAGAGGGGGGGGGGGAGCTAGCTCCCGGGGGGTCGGGGTGGAGCTGCCACCCTGAGGGGCAATGCTTCGCAGCATCTCCATGATGCCTTGGATGGAGGCCATGAACTCTTGCCTCCCCACAAAGGGTCCTGGGCTGGGAAGCTCGCCGAGATCATCACTACCTCCCTGAACTCCAGTCATGACACTCTACCGAGATCTTCTGTGCTGGTCACTCTCCACGCTCACCGCACCAAAAGTGTTGAAGCCAAAAATGACCTCTGTGGAGTTCGGGGTCCCTAGAAAGGGGTGACCTCGCACCTACTACACTCAGGAGAACGTCACGGACCAAAGGATCAAGAAGCTAGAAACAGACCCTCGGCTCTAGCGCGGAGGTCCCATCTCACACCCGGAAGACCTTTGAGGTCTCCCCCTCCCTAGCCAATGCTGAGCTAGGATGCCTTGAAGGATGAAGAGAGAGTGAAGAAGTGATCCTCTCAAAGGCACCAAAAGTGTTGAAGCCAAAAATCACCTTTGTGCAGTTCGGGGTCCCTAGAAAGGGGTGACCTCGCACATACTATACTCAGGAGAACGTCACGGACCAAAGGATCAAGAAGCTAGAAACAGACCCTCGACTCTAGCGCGGAAGTCCCACCTCACACACGGAAGACCTTTGAGGTCTCCCCCTCCCTAGCCAATGTTGAGCTAGGGTGCCTTGAATGATGAAGAGAGAGTGAAGAAGTGATCCTCTCCAAGGCACCACTAAGGGTCTATTTATAGTTTTTCCAACCCCATGGACCAAAAAGTCAGAAATTAAGGCCAAAAGGCTTTGGGCCAATAAAAAACAACCACGCCGGGGGCAAAGAGGTAATTCCACCCCGAAGGTAAAACGGTAATGACAAGGCCCAAAGAGGTCCAAGGGCGGGAGAAGCCATACCCCCACCTTCCCGGACACCCGAGACAGGCTGGGGAGCAGGGGGCAGGGGCGAGACCCCGGCTCCCGGCCGGTCTCGCCCCGCCAGACCGCGGGGGCAGGGCGAGAACCCGGCCTCCCGCCGGTCTCGCCCTGCCTCGCCCCGCCAGGCCGCGGGGGCAGGGCGAGAACCCAACCTCCCGCCGGTCTCGCCCCGCCTCGCCACGCCAGGCCGCGGGGGCAGGGCGAGAACCCGGCCTCCTGCCGGCCTCGCCCCGCCTCGCCCCGCTAGGCCGCGGGGGCAGGGCGAGAACCCGACCTCCCGCCGGTCTCGCCCCGCCTCGCCCCGCCAGGCTGCGCGGTGGCATGGCGAGAACCCGACCTTGCCCCGCCAGGCCGCGGGGGCAGGGCGAGAACCCGACCTCCCGCCGGTCTCGCCCCGCCTCGCCCCGCCAGGCCGCGGGGGCAGGGCGAGAACCCGACCTCCCGCCGGTCTCGCAGCTCCTACCTTGCGCCTAGCCAGCCGGGGGCGGGTGTCGGTCAACTTGCCATACCCGCCCCTCCCAGAAAAAAGAAAAGGGGGGAAGACAATTTTTCCTCCCCTAATAGTATATTCCGAGGGCTAGACCTAAATTGACCACCAAGAGCTCAAACCACTCAAAAAGCTTAAAACCAAAAACCTGCGAATACGGGGTTGTACACTCGCCTGATCTAGAAGTTTAAGTTTCATAAATTTTATGCGACGCTCACCGAATAATTTGAAATAATCAAGATAATATTTCATGTCCATGAGCCAATAACTGAAAGACTCAGCACTCGATGAACCGCCAAAAGATGGGACAACAACACGAAACCTACACTCGAGATCTCTCTCAAAATGATGTTTTTCATAATAGTCATCCCTAAAATAATCAAGTTGTGTCAAAGGGTCGACACGATCTGTTCGTGCATTGGGATGCGAACGACAATAAGCATCATAGTAATTATCTCTTCCATAGCGGAATCACACCGAGGGATTTACACGATCTCTGGAAGTGGTTTGCGTAATAACATGAGGATTTCTCTAAAGTGGTTCTATGGGATCAGGTAGCCATAAATGAGCCTAAAGACTCCATATGACCTACCACTACGTATATAAATGTGGCCCAAACCTTGGGCTCTGATACCAACTGATGTAGAGTTAGGTTGAGTGGTCACAACTCACAACCTAGGTTGCAGGACTAGTGATGGTGAGGTTACGATCAACTGTTCCTATGCTAGTATGATGCAACCATGCAAGAGATGACGAGAATAATTAATTAATTAGTAAAAACATTAGTCCACACAATAAGAATGTATAAAGCACAATCAAGATTGAATTTCTTTAGGGAGAAAAGGTTATAACTTTTCTCCATGAGCAGGGCCAAAGCTAAGTGCGCTGCAAATAATTTCGTCCTGCGAATCACAAGGTCTTATAAACAATATTCCACGACATCAAATATCCAAACAATAATGAGACCCAAACAAATTTGATTAATATTAATAAACAAAACTTCGTACAACAAGAAAATTAACAAAAGTATGAGGGCTGCCCAAGGTGTGTTGATCCTGTGAAACACGGTGTAACACCCCAAAAATATTTGGCCTAGAGGCATAAAGTGCCAATCGACGCTGCGTCGAGTTCTCATCGACGCAGGTGCATCGAGTGGATGTCGACGCAGCGTCGAGTTCCCGTCGACGCATCGTCGAGTTCCCGTCGACGCAGCGTCGAGTTCCCGTCGACGCTGCGTCGAGTTCCCGTCGACGCAGCGTCGAGTTCCCGTCGACGCAGCGTCGAGTTCCCGTCGACGCAGCGTCGAGTTCCCGTCGACGCAGCGTCGAGTTCCCGTCGACGCAGGTGCGTCGAGTTCCCGTCGACGCAGGTGCGTCGAGTTCCCGTCGACGCAGGTGCGTCGTTTCCCGACGCAGGTGCGTCGAGTTCCCGTCGACGCAGGTGCGTCGAGTTCCCGTCGACGCAGGTGCGTCGAGTTCCCGTCGACGCAGGTGCGTCGAGTTCCCGTCGACGCAGGTGCGTCGAGTTCCCGTCGACGCAGGTGCGTCGAGTTCCCGTCGACGCAGGTGCGTCGAGTTCCCGTCGACGCAGGTGCGTCGAGTTCCCGTCGACGCAGGTGCGTCGAGTTCCCGTCGACGCAGGTGCGTCGAGTTCCCGTCGACGCAGGTGCGTCGAGTTCCCGTCGACGCAGGTGCGTCGAGTTCCCGTCGACGCAGGTGCGTCGAGTTCCCGTCGACGCAGGTGCGTCGAGTTCCCGTCGACGCAGGTGCGTCGAGTTCCCGTCGACGCAGGTGCGTCGAGTTCCCGTCGACGCAGGTGCGTCGAGTTCCCGTCGACGCACGTCACAGTAGGCTGTCGTGTATCGGTTTTGTAATCTAGTGATCTCTGGGCGTCTGAACTTTTGGGGCTTGATCCAATGACCCCGGTCTTAATGTTCGTGAACCCTAAAAAAGGCATATGGGTTCTCCCCTTTGATTATTCTAGTCATTCGTGACTCGTGAGAGTGAGCGAGAAAGAGGGCGAAGGAGGAAGAAGACCTAGATCTGCCTTCGTTGGAGCTTCAGAGCTCTGTTTGCCGATCCGAGACCAAATTTGTGGAGGGGGCGTGAAGGCGAACACGTTCATCCGTGTTGTTCAAGGTTTTCATGAGAAAGAAGAGGTTTCATAAGGTAACGACATCTCTCCTCCCTGTCTTAGGATGCGTGTATGACATCTTTTTTTCATGCCTTTTTTTACTGCAATTTCATGGCACCGGATCTCTCAAAATAGAGGGGTTTGGATGACCTTGGTTCAAGAAGAACTGCGGGTCGATTAAGTCCGTCCCCGACATATTTGACATTAGAAATCCGCTCCGTTAATGGATTAGGCATGGTGGGTGAAGCCGAAATCGTGACCGGTGGTTCGATTCAGTGATGTTGCTTGATGTGCATTTTAATGATTTTGCTAGAAATCTGATTGCGGCGAAGACACCGTTGTGATGCCCTTATGTTTCGTGTGAGAATGAATATTGGCTTAGGGCGGGGAAATGTACGTGATGAATGTGTGATTGGGTTGTGATGTTCTTTTGATTGTGAAGGCGAAACTTTGTCTCTGTGGTCGGCTGACTTACCTCGTGATGTTGTGAGTTACGTGTGGAAGGTGTCCTGACAAGACAAATCTCCTTCTGTGAAAATTGAGGAGAACGTTTATGCTTTGGACAAGCCTGATGGTGTTGTGATCCATGTGCGGGCGGGGTATAAGCAAGGGTTCTTAGCATCGATTATGCTTGAATTGGTGAAACTGGCGAGAATAGTGGCGCTGATGGACAAGCCCGATGGTGTTGTGATTCATGTGCGGGCGGGATCTCAGCGAAAGTTCTCGGCCTTGGGCTTGTATGCCTTCAGGGAAATGAGAGTACTCATGTAATTGATGTGATTGATGTATGATGATATGTTAGAATCATACACGCTATAAGGTGCCTTGGGTGAAACCCAAGTTTGTATACATGCTGCATTGGTAGACCCCCAATTTACTTGTTCAACCTAGAAACATGAATGATGCTTGTGACATCATTACCTGTTGTTCAATTACGTTATTTATGTTTTATTACATATGCATACAAAGTGCTGACCTGCAGGGTGATGGAAGTGCCCCGGGGTTCGCTAGAGACGGCCTGAAGAAAGGGTGTTTGTTACACAGTGGAGGTCAGCCTTAGCTGACCCACGTTACTTCATATTTTTGCAGGACAAAGATCGCAAACTGAAGCTAGCTCGCCGGCCAAAAAGGCCTAAGCCTCATGAAGTGTACCTCCTCCTGTTTGATAGCTTGTTATGTTTCTCCTACTTTATTTCCGGCTTGCATGCCGAAGTAACATATGATTGTTGTACTCTTGATTTGTATGATGTAATGAATGATGAGTTGAACATTTGGCATTATAAGGCCATAATACCATTTGGACTCGTATGGTAGTGTGGATAGCTTCTAGTTTCTAGCTAGCATTTCCGCTGTTTTATATTCTGAGTTTTGAGATAAGTAATATTCTACATCATTTTTAATACCAAAGCTGTGATGTCTATAAGTTGTGGGACCCGACCGGACCCATATTATATAGTCATCGCAGGGGAGGTGTTACACACAGCGTGGTGGAGATGATCTTGGAGGGGATTAGCGTTGGAATGGTATGATCTAGCTGTTTTTGGTGGGGTCAGGGCTGTAGTTGGTAGGTCTAAGCTGGCGGCTTGTAGGGAGTTCACGGGAGGGGCGGTAGTGGAATAGGGGAAGCCAGCGAGTATGCTTGACAGGAGCAGTGACATCAGGGTAGCAGTGAGGAGGTGGTTATTGGGGGGGTTGGATCTGGGCGGACTGGATGTACAACAGGGATGTGGCCAAGGTGGCTATTGGGGGGATGGATCTGGGCGGACTGGATATACAATAGGAAAGCAGGGAGGAGGCGGAGGTGGATGTTGGGGGGCTGGATCTGGGCGTACTAGATGGCCAGTAGGGTAGCAGGGAGGAGGCGGAGGTGGCTGTTTGGGGTTGGATCTGGGCGTATTGGATGGACTGCAGGGTGGTTGGCAATTTTGGTGAAAATGGAGGGGTGGCTAGGGTTAGGAAATGTTGGAAAATGAAAGCTAGGGTTAGGTAATATCTTTGGGGAGGAAGAACACCTAGAAGTCGTTACCTAGGGCTTTACGGAGTTGACATCGTAGAGGGATCGCTGGAATCACAGATTTATAATCTCCAAATTCTGCAATGGCCTTGATAGCCCCCATGTCTTCCTTTTTATAATAAAAATACAGTTAGAGCACCGATCATCAACGATCACGATTGCTCATGGATGCGGAGGGTCCGATTACAATAAATATAACTCAAAAATAACAATGTAATATATGAAATTGTAAGTAAACGACAAGCCTAATGTATCCGTGAAGTTGGATAGTCTATCCGGAGATGACATATATGGTAGGTGTCCAATTAGCCCCGAACGGGCCCAAAACCCGTCCTCCGCCACGACACTGTGTCTTCGTTCCACATCAGAGTTCCATGCCATGTCGCTGCCATGGATGTCTGTCACATTCTATTATAACAATCTTGACAATATGACCGACATGTCATGTACGATGGCACGAGTAACTCTCATTCCTTCAAGCACTATAGATGGAAGATTGTTTTTCTTTCCCAAAAGTACTGCCTTATTCCAGGGGCACCCGAGAGGACCACTCCATCATCTAGCTCACCTCCCGTTGACTCCACCACGTTATTATTTACCACACTCCCGCTCGAACCTACCCACACTCATGCTTGAATTCACACCATATCGTAAGCCGCGATCCAGATGTACTACTCACCCCACATGACGTGGATTCGATCCTATATTTATTGGTTTTTGATGTGTCGCTTGATATTTCTCAGTTTTTCCACACTATCTGATAACTACTTATCCCAAACACCCCACTATGTTGACTTCGTATTTAAAGACTGTGCTTTATTTCACCACATTATTTTTTGAGTATAGGCGGACATGTTTAGTTGCATCAATATATTAGACTTTTTTCTAAGAAATTTTTGGAAAACTCTTTGGGAACGATTTGGAAACAAACTCGAGTTTAGTAGCGCTTATCACCTTCAGACCGATGAACAGACTGATGTAGTTAATAGGAGTTTGGGGGACCTTCCTTGATGTTTAATTGGGGAGAATCAAAAGCAATGAGATATTGTAATTTCACAAGTTGAACTCACATTTAATAGTTCTAAAAATTGAATCACTAATAAATCTCCTTTCATGAATGTCTATGGGTTCTATATTCTCCACCTGCTCGAGTTATACTTTTCAGAAGGAGATTCAGTGTTTGCTTATTTAAGGAAACAAAGATTTGCTCTAGGGATATATCACAAGCTATAACAAAGGAGGTTTGCTTTTTCAAGTTCAAAAGCACATAAGGCAACTTAGTTCCAGCCCCAGTTCTCCTACTGCTGCCCCAGACATACTACCTGACTTAGCACAAGTGCTGACACCTACTGCTGAGGAGATATACTAAGTTCTTGATGTCTGAGAGTTTCACACTCGCCACGAGATGTATCAACGCTATTTGGTTTCTTGGCAAAGATATGATATTACTGATAGTTCTTAGATTATCACTATCGATTTGCCTCGACGACGCCCTGATCTCTCTATTGCCAGTTTTTGCGAGTTCTCGCTGAGGTCGAGCTTTGTCAACCCTAGGGGAATTCATGCATCATTCGCCAAATTCAATGACACATGATATCGTCATGCGCTAGTTATCTTCGTTTTTATTTTATTTTGTTATTTCATTTATATTTTGTCTCTTTCTTTTCCTGCGCACCAATCGTATTTTGAGTTTTTCGGCTCATTGGTTTGACCACCTAGTGAACCCCTGATTAAATGGTTTGATAATTTTGAATAACGAGGATGGAAAATGTAAGCTTAAATAATTAAATGTCGCATACGGCTCAGTTGGACATAATTCATTTTAGGCTATTATTATCAATCAATAAATCAATTGTTGATATTTTTTAGGAATATTTTTGAAAGATTTAGGAAGTAAATAATTTGGCTTAGGAAATATTTGATTGAAACATTAGGAAATAGATCAATTAGCCTAATCTTAGATTCCTTATAAAAAGCCCTAACCTTGAAGCAAAAAGTGTAGCCGAAAAAATAGAGGAGACGAATAATGTTCGTTCCCTAAACCCTAAATAATGTTTGTTCCCTCTATTGCTATGGCAAAAGACCACCGGTGTTCATTTTCCCGCATGAGTTGCTCCCAATTACAGAATTGGTGACGCATCCTCCCGCCGTCCAAAGCCGCGACATCACTGACGTTCCCAAGTCGTCGATCTTGATCTCCCAATCCGACGGCCTGCTCACTTCTGTTACTTCGCCAGTCTGTTGTCGACATCTACTCTTCCAACAATCCACTCGACGAAGGCGTTCTCCACTTGCTCGAGTGTTTGAGCTTGAGATGACCCTCCCCTTGCCGTAGCTTCAAATATTTCTTGGGTAAGCTCCTCCCAACTTTTTTTCCATTTAATTAGCTTAGGCTAAGGTGACTCATTTAAATTATCTAAAATCCCGCCCCTGTCGTTCTTGCTGCTTTTAATTACCGTTATTCATAAATTACTATTTGTCATTAAGCTTGTGAAAATTACAAATGCCGTTTTGATTTGATCTGTAAAACAGTTGAGAATCTCCTTCCGAATAACAATTAACGACTTTGTAATTTCAAATGTGGAGTGTATTTTTGTGCTCAAAAATCGGATTTGCCCTCTTACATCAGATATGCATTTAGTTCTTACTGATGATGCACTATTGTAATAGCTTGGTCAACATACAACAGAACTTTTTGAGTATCAGTTTGATTCTTCGGGCCATTTTTGATGGAGATCGAATACCGTTAGTTAAATATTTGTGAGATTGACATTTTTTGATTGTCAGACGGATGATCGGAGATCGTGAACGCGACCGGCTCGATTTTTCATATTCCATGTATTTTTCATATTTTTATGCATTTTCTTTTATTTCTTTTGAATTGTATTATGATAGTTATGCTAAATTATCCGGCGGACGATCGTGACCATCAAATGCATTTAACTTAATTCCCCTCCTTTTTATATGAAGCTAACACTCAACTGTGGGTTCATCATGGATTTATGTTTTAAGAATAGAACCACTCAATCTTCCTCCTGTTGTGACACCAAAAGCCTCCTGTGGTGCGATAACACAGTGCCGACTGCTTTGTTCTCTGCATCTCCTGCCTCAAGTGCCCTAGTCCGAGCGCGCCACCGCTTTCCCTTGCCTTCAGCGCCTTCGCCGCCGCCTTCCCTTGCCTTTAGTGTCTTCAGCGCCTTCGCCGCCGCCTTCCCTTGCCTCCAGCACCGCCGCCTGCTTTCCTTCCAACACCGCCGCCTGCTTCCTTTGCCTCCAGCATCGTCGTCACCGCCATTGCTAGCCACCAGTCGTTCACCTCATCCCTTGGTGCTTTCGCCGACCTCGCCTGACCCTCCAGCTACCTTCAAAAACCTTCAAAAACCTACCCAACCCAACTATCCCCTCTTTCCCTCCTACAAACCTCTTCCAACCACTTCCAGCCCACATTTAGCTTTACAAAAACAGTTTAGCCCTTCTATCTCCTCCAACGACAACCCCAAACCATCTCTTTCATCCTCACCTCAAAAATGATCCCCACCAAGGACCGTCCCAGTCAATACCATCCCACAAAAACCTATTCTCCCATCTGACAATCACTACACAATAACATTCTTCCTTTCAGAGAGTCACCACCATCTCCGGATCTTCCCCTCCACCACCGATAATGATTACTTGGTGAGTTTTATATTGTAGTTTCATTTTCCTTTACATTGTATAAGTATTCCTATTTATTGTTAGTAATACTTTTCTCAGTTAATGTGACTAATTTATATATGTGTGCTCTATTTACCCTTGCATTTTATCTCAGCACTTTCAGTTCATTATCAGTTATTATCTGTTTGCCTAAATTACAATATTTGTGATCGATTATGATGTTTGTGCTAATTTTAAAATCATTATTATTTAATAAATTGTGCATCTGAAAATACTTCCATGATTGAATCATTCACAGACATCTCATTAGAGCCTATGATTAGTAATTTTGTAGTCATAGGTTCATCAGATTGGGTGTGTGCATTTGCTTGCATTTTCATTTTGGGGTTTGTTGCAGGTCTTTTACATTCATCGTGGTTGCTTGCATTTCATCTAGAGTAGGGCATCAAGCATTCGTCACATGTAGATTCATCCCGCGTCAAATTTCTATCAGAGCTAGTTTGAGGATTCATTTTGATACGCAGTCATTGAGTCTATAAGTTCATTAATGGTTGGTCATCGTCTTCATCCCTTTCCCTATTTGAGGATCCCAAACCTAGGGGTGCAAGTTGAGTTGAGCCGGCTCGAAAGCTCGATGAGCCTGCTCGAAAAAAGCTCGACTCGAGCTTGAGCCTGTGGAGCTCGAGCTCGAGCTCGACGAGCTCGAGCTTGATTACGAGCTCGAGCTCGAGCTCATCTAGTGTTGTTCATGAGCTCGCGAGCCGGCTCGCAAGATTTTTATTTATACATTTTTTAAAAAAATAAAAATAAAATAAAATAAAGCTCATGAGCTAAAAAGCTCGCGAGCCGCTCGAGCTTGAGCTCGCGATCTCGAAACTCGAGCTCAAGCTCGATAAGTTAGCATTGAGCTCGAGCTTGAGCTGAGATAAATGAGCTCGTCGAGCTCGAGCTCGAGCTCGTAATGAAAAGCTCGAGCTCGAGCTTGGAAATTTTGCCAAGCCCGACTCGAGCTCGACTCGTTTGCACCCCTTCCCGAACCTGTCTATACCCAAACCCATAGAGCCCGCTCAGAGAGATCGTCATACTATTATGATGATTATCCCCGTCTTTGACCCATTGCTCATGGAGACCACGTTGACCTTTCAACAGACTTGATTATGGTAGGAGCGACTACTACGATGATCATCATTTTGAGGAGTGTCTCGAGTATAGATTTTGTAGAGCTGCCCCACCATTTGATGATTTGTCAAGTCCCGAGGTCTTTAGCTATTGGCTCGTTGACATGATATATTATTTAGATCATTTTGAATTATTCGATGAACATAGCTTTAGATTTTTGAATCTTAGGATTCTAGGTCAAGTGAGAGAATATTGGTCTAGCATTAAGAGGACACACGAACGAGATCGTCTTCACCACTTCACTAGTTTGGTGGAGATGAAACAGTGTCATAGGTCTTTGTCAACATCGTATAGGAGTTACCCGCTCAAGCAATTATTTACCTTTGACAAGGATCCATGTCTGTCGCTAAGTACATAGATAATTTTGACGAGTTAGTAACGGGGAGCGACATCCAAGAGGAGCCAATTATGATCACTTCCCAATTTCAGTTTGGATTTCGATCTAAGATACGTACTGAGCTAACCTTTCACTATTTAGAGCCCTTTGAGCAAACATATTAGCTCGCCCTTTATTATGAGATGTCCTTGAAATCCGCTAGAGTTAGTTGAGTGGATTCACATCTTGACCTCCGCAGTATGAGTCCTTCACATTATGAGGCTACCACTATGCCCACTCTTGTACCGCCAGTCACGATAAAAGTGATACCTGATACTAATTTCTTCCACCCCAGTGAGATAATTTGTCCGATGACTGGTTCGTCATTTAATTTTGACTCATTTCTTGTGACCCGACTGAGAGTGAGTCATTGATCTAGTGATCCTATAGTGATGTGTTTTTTACCTATCTTCTGTGTTGACTTAGTTATTGCTTCGATCATATGCTCGCCCTTGCATGCATGTTCATCTGAGTTTCCCCATATTGTCTTGGCGTGTCATATCCCGAGGAGGGTTGAGAGCATATATTGACTTGGTAGTGGTTGTCTCTACTGCTCTCAATGTCATTACTATTATTGTTGACACTCATCTCAAGGATCATCCTGCTATAACTAAAATCTTTGATGAGCCCCCCGTTGAGCCCCCGAGTGAAACACCAGATGGTTATTTTGTTAGGAAACACTTGCCCCCCAGTATGAATGTCTTGGATGTGAGTAATCGTCGCATCCACGATGAATTTCTATTTACTGTCCAACGAGCCTCTTGATGAGTCCTATCCCCTTGGAAATATTTGACTCGTCATGCGCTCGTATCTTTGTACCAATGTCTCATGTGGTCATTTGTGTGGTCTCCACACACTTGACGAGTATTTCTACACCCCGCCAAAGGTACCATCAGATAAACCACCAATCTTTAGGGACTACTGATACGTAAAGTTTGTATTTAGTAAGTCTGTTTGGTCCGTCATTCATCATTTGCATATGTTACACGATTTGCATGTCATACTCTGATGTAAAAGTATGTTTAAAAATGAAAATTTTAAAACTTATGCGAGTAATCACATAAGAGAGCAAATGTTCAATGAAGGTGATTGCGTGATGATTTGCATAGTATTTGAGAGGTTTTCATTTGAGACAACTACAAATACGAGTGCTAGGCGAATAAGTCCATATATTATCATGAGAGTGTCAGAGTCAATTTTTTTTAGCTTGATATTACTAGGGATATGAGTTTGGACCTTTTGCTTTCCCTTTTAGCTTTAGTTTACACCACCGCTACAACCCTACCCATCACCAATGTATCCCTACCCTTCACCCTGCAGTGAGTTGTTCTGGGCATGGGGCCTTCGGCTACGTCAGCTGCACAATGACCTTTTTTTGAGACGCCTCCTGCTTGGAGCGACAAAGAGTCTTGCCTGAATTGCTTTGAGCGAATGTAATCTCCATTCACTAGAGATGAATGCTTCTGAGCCCGAGAGATTGATGAAGATCGATTACACATTAGTACAGATATATGTGAGTTTGACATTTTCGGATCGTCAGATGAACGATAAGAGATCGCGATCGCGATCAGCTCGATTTTTCATATTTTTTTGTATTTTTTCGAGTTAAATTATCTGTCAGGCGATCGTAGACATCAGATGTATTTAATATAATTCCCCCTTTTTATATGATGCTAGAAGTCGATAGTGGGGTCATTGTGGATTTAAGTTTTGAGAAGAGAACCACTCAATCTTCCTTTCGGTGCGACGCCAAGATCCTCCTGCGGTGCAACGTCGAGAGCCTCCTGTGGTGCGACACCACAAGTTTCCGCCTCTGTCCGCCACCTCCCCCGTCTGCAGCCTCTGATGCCTCCAACACCTTGGTACGATCCCTCCGCCGCCGCCTCCTCTGCCTCCAGTACAACCGTCGTCCCTTGCCTACAACCCTGTCATCACCTTCCCTCGCCTGTAGCACCATCGCCGCCTTCTCTTGCCTCCAGCGTCGCTTCTACTGCCACCGCCATTCTTAGCCACCAGTGCCTTCGCCTCAACCACGGGTGCCTCTGGCGACCTCGTCTGACCATTCAGCTTCCATCGACGACTTACCCCATCCAACTGCCCCCTTTCTCCCTCGTCCTGCCCTCGTCCATCCCCCTTCTAGCTCATATTTAGCCCGCCAACAATAGCTTAGCTCCTTTTACCTCCCTCAACAGCAACCCCAAGCCATCCCTATCATCCCCACCTCAAAGCTGATCCCCTCCAAGGCACATCCCAATCAATACCAACCCACAAGAGCCCATTCTCCCCTCTGAAATCCCTAACAACATTCTCCCTTTTGGATAGCCCCCGCCACCACCAAATCTTCTCCTCCACCACCGACACTGATTACTTGGTGAGTTTTACATCGTAGTTTCATTTTCGTTTACATTGTACATGTACTCTTTTTTATTGCTAGTAATACTTTACTCAGTTAATTTGTCTCATATAATTTATACATGTGTGTGCTCTATTCTCCCTTGCATTTAATCTTAGTACTTTCAGTTAAATTGCACATTATGTGTTTGTCTAAATTACAATATTTGTGATCAATTGTGTTTCTTGCGCTAGATTTAAAAACAATATTGTTTAATAAATTGTGCGTCCGAAAATACTTGCATGATTAAAACATTCCAACCTTCACATTAGAGCGTAGGGTTAGTGATAGGAAGAAGAAGGGAGAAAGTGAGATCTAGGAAGAGAAACTAGAGAATTAGGGTTAGAGGAGAAGAATATCTTGAGATTATCTTGCTTGCCCACCAAGAGAGCCCCCCCGAGGTATTTATACCCGGGGTTGAGAGGGGACGGCCGACCCCTCCCCATATGGGGGCTGAACCGGTCCGGTTCGGCCCCCATATCGCCGGTCTTCAATTAGAGTGAGAGGGGGCTGAACCGATTGGTTCAGCCCCGTTGTCGCCTCTGGATTCCTTCCGCTTCCACGTGTATTGACGCCCAAATAGACGGGATGTGTTCGGGGGCATAACATTCCCTTCCCCATCAAGAACCAACTTGTCCCCAATGTGGTAATCGGGGTAAATCTCTCTGAACTCCAGCAAATGCACCCATGTGTTGTGCGTCGCGGTCATATTCTTCCACTCGACTAGTAACTCTGGACGGTACTCACCGCCGCGATGCTTCCACTTGATCATCAGAATCTCCTCAGGTATCGGGCCAAGCTTGCCCGTGCTTGTGGTCTCAGGTATGAGAGGGTTGGGTCGAACAAGGTCGCACATCTTCTGCTTCAACAAGCAAACATGAAAGGTCGGATGTATCCGCGATCCTTCGGGCAACGCCATCGTATAAGCAATAGGGCCCACTCGCCGGACAATCCAGAATGGACCATAGTAACGCGGTGCCAACTTCTGCTTTGACCGCTGGGCCACGGACAACTGCCTGTAGGGACGAAGCTTGAGAAAGACCTCATCCCCCCTGGAACTCCTGTTCCTTCCGATGCTTATCAACCTGCACTTTCATGCGGTTCTGTGCTATCCGAAGATTCTCGCGTAAAGCGGCGAGTGTGCGATCACAATCACGAAGTGAGTGGTCAACGACGGGCAACGCCGTACTGCCAGCCTCATAACTGCTCAAGGTAGGAGGAGGACGACCGTACACGACCTCGAACGGAGTCATCTTGCTAGCGGAGTGGTAGGATGTGTTGTAGCAGTACTCGGCCCAATGAAACCAACTCGTCCATGTGCGCACCTCGTCCATAACATAGCAACGCAGATATGTTTCTACGCCTCGATTGAGTACCTCAGTCTGCCCGTCTGTCTGCGGATGGTGTGCTGTGCTGAAACGTAAAGAGGTCCCTTGTAAGCGAAAGAGCTCCTTCCAAAAGTTGCCGACGAACGTCGGGTCACGGTCCGAAATGATCGCCCGCGGTATGCCATGAAGCCAGACAATCCCGCAGGCAAAAAGGGCGGCGACAGATTCGCCGGTGTAAAGATGGCTCAGCGCTATGAAATGCCCGTACTTGGACAACTTATCGACCACCACCATAATGACTGACTTGCCCTGAGACCAGGGCAGCCCCTCAATGAAGTCCGTGGACACCGTATCCCAAATCCAGGGAGGAATCTCCAAAGGTGTGAGTAAGCCGGCTGGGGACGTGGTTTCATACTTCTGGCGCTGGAAAGTTTCACACCGCTGAACAAACAATTGGATGTCACGGTGCATCCCCTTCCAGAAAAATTGGGTCGCACCCGCTGGAGAGTGCGAAGAACACCGACATGATCACCCGTCGGAGAGGAGTGGAATTCATGTATCATAACTGCCCTCCAAGCAGACTTCGAAGGAATGACCACGCGGCCTTGATAGAACAACCTGTCATTCTGCAGATGGTAACCCGGAGTTGTCTCACGTGCCTGTCGAAGAGCCTCCACAATAGGTTGCAACTCAGGATCACGTTGTACCTTGTCATGTATCTCGTCAATGGAGTCAAGCAGTGATGTAATAATCTGAGGGAGGGCGCCCTCAGGTAAGCGGGACAAAGCATCAACAACTCGATTGTCTTTCTCGTGCCGGTAGACGATCTTGTAATCATACCCTAGAAGTTTGGTCACCCACTTCTGTTGGAGAGGAGAAGAGACCCGCTGTTCCAAGAAATGTTTTAAACTCTGATGGTCCGTCCGGATCTTGAAATTTCTTCCCAACAAATATGGCCGCCACAGAGCCACCACATGAATGACTGCCAACATTTCCTTTTCGTAGGTGGACAACCCCAGCGTCCTTGGAGCCAATGCCTTGTTGTAGAATGCTATGGGCCGCTCTTCTTGCATCAATACAACACCGAGCCCCACTCCCGACGCATCAGTCTCCACTATGAACTCCTTCGTGAAGTCGGGAAGTGCCAAGACCGGTGTAGTCGTCATGACCTTCTTGAGTGCTTGGAAGGCCTCCTCCGCTTCATCCTGCCTGAGGAAAGCATCCTTCTGCAGCAATTGGGTAAGAGGCCTGGCGATCTTGCCGTAGTCCCTCACAAAACGACGGTAGTACCCGGTAAGGCCTAAGAAGCCCCGTAGTGCCCGCACAGTCTGGGTCCGCGGCCAGGACATTATACTCTCAATCTTCCGGGGGTCGGCCTTGATGCCCTGAGCCGAGACTAAATGTCCCAAGTATTCCACCTCTTCCTGCCCGAAGGAGCATTTGGACCGTTTAACGTAGAGCTGGTTCTGGCGGAGAATGGAGAAGACTTCTTCAACATGAGCTAAGTGCTCCTCCCAACTGGGGCGGTATATGAGGATGTCATCAAAGAAGATCAGCGCAAAGCGACGAAGAAGCGGACAAAAAATCTCGTTCATGTTGGCCTGAAAGATAGACGGCCCACCGGTCAGCCCGTTGGCCATCACCAGGAACTCGTAGTGGCCATCATGTGTCCAGAAAGCTGTTTTGTGGATGTCGCTTTACCGCATGAGGATCTGATAGTAACCAAACTGCAAGTACAGCTTGGTGAACCGCTGTACGCCGTGCAGTTCATCCAATAGTTCTTCAATCAACGGAATAGGAAATTTGTCTCTTACAGTGACACTGTTCAACGCGCGGTAATCTACGCAGAACCGCCACGAACCATCCTTCTTCTTGAACAAGATGATCGGGGCAAAAAATGAGCTCATACTGGGGCAGATGATCCCCGCATCTAACATCTCCCGAACGCTGCGCTCGATCTCGGCCTTCTGCATGTGCGGATATCGATATGGTCGGATGTTGGTAGGCTTCGCCTCCGCTTTGAGGACGATCTGATGATCTCGGAAGCGCGGTGGTGGAAGAGTGCGGTGTTCCTGGAACATGTCAGCATACTGTTCTAGGAGAGACTGCATCTGGACCGGTACCTCAGATGGCCCCGTGTCGCCGACTTTACCCCCAAAAGAACTGTCATCATGTTGTCCTCTTCCCCAATACGCTGTAAGCTCCGGACAGATATCTCCTTCACAGGAGATGATTTAAGGCCCTTCATACAAAACTGCTTCCCATGCTGTAAGAACTGCATAGTCATGTGGTTCCAATCAAAGGTAACTCGCCGTAGCTGCTGCAGCCAATGTACCACGAGCACCACATCTAAACCTCAGATCGGAAGGAGATAAACATCTGTATGACCAGTGTAGCCTTGTATGCTAAGCTCCACATGCTTCAACACCCCTTCACACTGCAGCTTGCTCCCATCGGCTACCATAACCTGGAAGGACGCACCTCAATCGATCACGTGTCCCATTCGGCGTGCCACCTCGGGATGGATGAATTTATGGGTACTACCACTGTTTATCAAAATCGTCACCTGTTCCCGTCGGAGCTCGCCCGCCATCCGCATAGTGAGGGAGGCGTTGCAGCCCTCCATAGCCTGTATTAAGACTCCAAACTCAGTCACTGCCGACTCCTCTGTCAAGTCCGGCTCGGGGGCCATGTCCACCTCCTCCTCGCCTGTAACGGCCCTATTGTCTGCCACAATTAACAATATCCTAAACATATGTATTTCATAATCTTGTACATCGGAAAATGTACATATGCATTTCATAACGAGTAAGTATCATAAATCAATTACATACCAGTACAGAGAGAAAATAAAGCAGTAAATGCTACCTGAGCTCTAATAACGACCGGTCGCTGTCTTTCCGGTTCCTAAAAATTTAGAGAATACAACCGTTAGTCTTGTATAAGACTAAGTGAAAATTTACCTTTTTAATCTGCTGTACAGTAAAAGTTTTCTAATAAAAAAAGTAAGTACGGTTGTCATTTAATAAATTAATATAGCACAGTTCATTTCATCGTGAATCTGTCTTGCAATAGCAATAACTACCAATCATCAATAAGAAACAATGAACGTCTGTTACCGTATACGACAATTTTCTTTACGTTTGCATTTCGTTTTATATAGACACTATTAAGGGTAATTCAATAAATTCTATATCAGTCTCAGTATTCCGTATTTCAGTCTTTGGGCCCGACCCCTTTGGGGTCATCAGTCTCCAGACCAGTACGTACAACACGCGTTTATGCCTTTCGGCTCGACTGGCCTGGTACTTCAGTACACAACATCAGTATTCTTCATTTTATATTACCCTTAATAGTTCCATGTGTCGACACATTATATTATGCATGATGAGTTATTTATGTTAATTAGTCCCCTCAGAACATTTACTTGCTTGATTGCCTCTAAGTGAGGCCATTCATAGCATTTACAACATGTAGAGTGATGGTATAAAGCAGTTTCATGAAATAGTTACATATTTTGGTAAAGCATACATTAAAAAGAGAAATTCTCACCGTGGCTCGTTCCTTTTCTTTGCCCCGTCTCGAATAGACGTCGCGTCGACTCGGAGATGCCATCCTTCACAATATCTGTACATTTATAAGGCAACAATTTCAAGTCATGAGGTTGCATCCCACACAGCGACCCAACGCATTCAAGCCTGCACAAACACAGTCCAAAACCAGCCCACAAATGCTGTCCACAGCCAGCTAAAACCAGCCCACAAATGCTGTCCACAGCCAGCTAAAACCAGCCCACAAATGCTGTCCACAGCCAGCTAAAACCAGCCCACAAAGGCTGTCCACAGCCCATAACTAGCCTATAAAAACAGTCCAAACAGCCCCTAACACAGACAGTCCCAAAACCAGCCAGCTAACAAGTGCAAAACAAACTAGGGCACAACCGGCATATAGAGATGAGAGTTCAGCCCAGCTGCTATCCTCACACAGCAGCCACAAAACCAAAATAAACATAGAACCAAACTACCCAGCCGGCCAAAACCAAAACAACCTAAACTAGGGCACATCTCCTAAAGCAGCAGCCCACAAGAGGACAACCGACCATCCACGAAACCAACTACAAGACATAAATCCAGCCTCAAGTACACAAAAAAAATATGAAAGGAAGCAAATACCGAGTCCAAAGAAACGTGAGAGTGCTCCCACCAAAGCCAAGAAAGCTCCAACAGTCCCAACGTCGGCTAAGGAAGAGGCGATTAGAACATAGACACGTAGAAACGAAGGAAGAAACAGAGGATTTCACCATACCAGGCGACGAGAAGGAGAAATCACCCAAACCCTAGCTATCGGGTTTCGCCGCTGCGGAGACAATGCGCGAATGCCAGTTCAGAGCAGGAATCGCTGTTATAAGAAATAAAACCCACCGCTGCAGCCGTATCTGCCAAGCCCGAACCGGATGCAAACTGAACCGATGAACCCAGCCACACATCCAACCCATCCAACAAACAGCGCCAACCAGCCAACCAAACCAGCAAAAAGCACCAACCAGCCAACCAAACCAGCCAACAAAGCTCACCAATATCACCAAATACAACATTACCCCATAAAATAACACCCGCAGCACTAGCAAATCAAGCCCACTTGTTAATTTACAACATATAGATACAACTACATAAGTCCTGCGACATTTTTCTGTGCCGTCTTCATTATAAAAAAACAACAAAACAAAATATAAAGAACGTTCCATACATAACATAGCATAGCACATGCAAAAGAAGAACTCGCACGACGCCGAATCATAGCTCAGGGCGACGCCGATTCATAGCTCATGGCGACGCCGATTCAATATTGCTTTCCTCTTTTTTCCTCATCGGGGACGTTACCTGTAATGAATTAATTTTCGTTACGCAGAATCATAGAAGTAATTAATTACTACAACATAACAGACGATGACATACCAAAAAGATGTGCGTCACAATTCTCCCCTCCTAAAAAAATTTTTCGTCCCCGAAAATCATTCTTCCATATTATTAAACAGTACAGGAAAAAGATTTCGCATTGCCTCTTCACGTTCCCACGTCGCCTCGTGCCTAGGGTGACCCTTCCACCACACTAGCACAAACGGCACGTCTCGATTTCTTAACTGTTTGCTTTGCCGATCTATAATCTGATATGGTTCCGTCGGGCTAGAGAGGTCTGGTTCAATTTGTATATCTGTGGTTGCAACAATTGTTTCAGGGTCATGAACATACTTCCGTAATGTTGACACATGAAATACATGATGCAACCTTTGCAACTCTGTTGGTAGCTCCAAGCGGTAGGCTACGTCACCGACCCGCTCAACGACGGAAAAAGGTCCGACATAACGCGGACTCAATTTCCCAAGTCGTCGGAAACGTGTAACTCCTTTGAACGGTCTGATTTTCAAACATACCTGGTCACCGACTTGAAATTGCACAAGACGATGACGGGCATTATAGTATTTTTGTTGGCGATCTTGCGCTACCTTCATTCGTTGTTGGATCAACTTTACTTTTTTATGTCATTTATCAATTTTCTCCCGGTTATACAGTGTTCGTTCCCCCTCGTCAGCCCAACTTAATGGTGTTCGACAACGTCGACCATACAATGCTTCAAAGGGTGCCATCTGAATAGACGATTGATAGCTGTTATTATACGCAAACTCTACCAAGGTCAGATATTTTTCCCAGGAGCCTTTTAAATCCAAGACCACCATACGCAGTAAATCTTCTAAGAACTGTATTGTTCGTTCTGACTGTCCATCTGTTTGGGGATGGAAGGCTGTGCTGAATAATAATTTTGTTCCCAAACGTTTATGAATATATCTCCAGTTTCCCGACGTGAATCGACCATCACGGTCAGAAACAATGGAGCGTGGAATTCCATGCAATTTGACAATAACATATATATACAGATCATTTAACTTCTCAGGTGGTCCTTCCTGTCGCACGGGAATAAAATGTGCGCTCTTCGTTAGACGATCAATAATGACCCAAATACCATCATGTCCCAATTTGCTGCGAGGAAGACCGAAAACAAAATCCATCGCAATGTCATCCTACTTCCATTCTGGTATGGGTAGGGAATGCAAATATCCGCCAGGTTTCTGGTGTTCTGCTTTCACCAGTTGACACGTGTGGCAGGACGCAATATACGCTATGACGTCCTTTTTCATACCAGGCCACCAGAAATCCTCCTTCAGGTCCTGATGCATCTTTGTTCGTCCTGGTAGAATTGAATACGGTGTGTTATGTGCCTCATATAGAATATCTTTTCGTATGTTGTTCACATTCGGGACACACAAGCGCCCGTTCATAAGCAATAGTCCATTCTGTTCGGCAAACTCACCCGTCTCTCCTTTCTTTACTTTCTTTTGCAATTCAGCGAGAAACGGATCCTTTGGCAAAGCCGCTTTAATCCTATCTTTCAATGTATATCTGATTTGTAATTGCGACAACTGGGCTCGCTTGCTTTCCGGTGTAACGAGCGGAGTGATGTGCATCTTTTCCAACTCATACACCAATTGTGCTTCATAACCAGACAAAACAGATAAGCCAACTGTGTTCTTGCGGCTTAAGGCATCCGCAACTACATTTGCTTTGCCTGGGTGGTACTGCATATCAACATCGTAGTCTTTGATAAATTCTAACCAACGACGCTGTCGAAGGTTCAAATCCTTCTGCGAATATATATATTTGAGATTTTTGTGATTCGTAAAAACTTCACAGCGTATGCCATACAAATAATGTCGCCAAATCTTTAGGGCAAAAATTACGGCAGCCAGTTCTAAATCATGAACTGGGTATTTTTTCTCAGCATCTTTCAACTGTCGGGAAGCATATGCAATTACTTTTCCGTGCTGCATCAATACACAACCCAAGCCCTTGTACGACGCATCACTAAAAATCTGAAACCCTTCCGTACCTGACGGCATAGTTAAAATCGGCGCTGTAGTCAGTTTTTTTTTTAAAATGTCAAATGCCATCTGACAGTCTTTTGACCAATAAAACAACACATTCTTCCTGGTTAGCTGGGTCAACGGTAAAGAAAGTCGTGAAAAGTTCTTTACAAAACGTCGATAGTAGTCTGCCAAACCCAGGAAACTCCGTACTTCCGTCACTGTTGTTGGTTGCGGCCAACTGAGGATAGATTCAATCTTTGCGGGGTCTACTGCCAAACCCTGTTCCGTTATCACGTGTCCAAGAAAGGATACTTCTCGCAACCAGAATTCACATTTCGAAAATTTGGCATACAGTTGGTGTTCTTTCAATGTCTGCAAGGCCAATCGTAAATGCCAAGCATGAGCTTCGTCTGACGGGGAATAAATCAGGATATCGTCAATAAACACAATCACGAATTGGTCCAGATAATCTTTAAAGACCCGGTTCATTAGATCCATAAATGCTGCTGGTGCATTGGTTAGCCCAAACGGCATGACCATAAACTCATAATGACCATATCTGGTACTGAAAGCAGTTTTGAAAATATCTTCTTCTTTTATCCTTAGCTGGTGGTAAGCAGACCACAAATCCAACATAGAGAACACTCGAGCATTGACAAGTTGGTCGAATAAATCCGCGATACGAGGAAGAGGATATTTATTCTTCACAGTCAACTTATTGAGTTCACGATAATCCACGCACAGGCGTAACGTTCCTTATTTCTTCTTTACAAACAATACGGGGGCACCCCACGGAGAGGAACTTGGGCGAATGAAATTTTTATCAATCAAATCTTGTAGCTGCACTTTCAATTCTGCCAATTCCTTTGGCGCCATACGATATGGTGACTTTGCCACCGGTCTCGCCCCTTGCTCGAGGTTAATTTCAAATTCAATTTCTCTCTTTGGCGGGAGTGCAACTAACTCTTCCGGAAATAACTCTTGAAAGTCACATACGACTGGAATTGTCGTAATGTCCTTCTTTTCTTCTGGAGGTCCTTTCACCATTACCAGAATAGCTTGACCGCCTTTCCGGATATGTGAAAGCGCTTTCATTGCAGAAATTACCATTTTCGACACTTCACCTAATCCGCGATACGTAATTCGACTTTGATCTGCACACTTTACCGATACTTCTTTCGTCTTACAGTCAATCACTGCCTCCTGTTGGGTTAACCAGTCCATACCCAGAATAATATCGAACTCGGAGAAGGGAAGAACCACTAAGTCCGTTGTAAATGACTTATCATTCAAGGCAAACGTAATGATTACTCGTTGTTGTGCAGTAAGTATCTGGTTATTTGGTAACGTAACGTGCAAAACCTCTTGGACCCGATAGGGTTTTGCCGCAAGTGAATTCAATATTGTGGTAGAAATAAAGGAATGGTTTGCTCCCGTATCAAATAACACTTTAACTAAAAAGTTACTGATAGGGATAATACCTGTCACAACGGTGTCATCCGCCTTTGCCTCTTGCTGAGTCAGATTGAATACCCGCGGCTGCACTCGGCGTTCTTGTCCTTGACGTTCTTCTATATATGCTCCTGCTGGTACTGACGTAGAAGCTGAGGCTGCGTACTCACCTCCCGTAGTACGACCCATCTGATACAATCTCTGGCCCTGTGGCACTGGAAACTGCTGTATTCCTCTTTGTCCTTCTCGATTCCGAGGGCACTCCCTCTGTCGATGCCCAGGCTGACGGCACAAATAGCAGACATTGCTTCCCACTAAACACTGCCCCTTGTGGCTTTTGCCACACTTGCCACATCGTTGCTCAACTGTCGGTGCACTGCCACGGCTTTCAATGGGACGAGACCGCTTTCCTGAATCACTGGACTTCCCTGATGTGCTCGCCTTGCTCGAGGACTCCGAAGACGACCATGTCGAGCGTTTCTTTGCAAAGTCTCTTCGCTTTTGGGTTTTCTCCGCATCGATTTCCATCAAACGGGCTTTCTTCACCAAAGCCCCATAGTCTATGATCTCCATCGGTATCAGAATCGAACGAATACTATCTCGCAGCCCTTCCTGGAAGCGTCGACATCTTTCTTTCTCATTAGGCACAAAGGCCTCTGCATAAAATGCTAAATTGGCAAATTCTGTTTCGTAGTCCAGGACTGATCGAGGACCCTGCACCAAACGCAAAAACTTATCCTGTAACAACTTCTTTTCTGATTCCGGAACAAACCAGTTAGTAAACGCTTGGATAAAAGTGGCCCACGGAATACTTGCTTGTGTGCGGCCCGCCAACCTGCCACGCACACTCTGCCACCACCGCTTTGCTTCTCCTTCTAATAAAAACGTAACCAAACCCACCTTTCGTTCGTCTGGGCAAAGCATGACTTCCAGTATCGTCTCAATGCGTGAGATCCAATCCTCTGTTTCCAAGAGCGATAACCCTCCCCGAAACACTGGTGGCTTCAATTCCAGGAATTGCTTTAAATCGACATCCAATTATCTCTGCTGTGACGGTCCTGCCACTTCCGGTGCTGGTGTAGGGGGCACATCTCTAACCATTTTAATAGCCTCTGCCAGCATCCGCGTCAGATCCATTAATTGCGGTGGTGCCTGTGAGGGTAGCATGTGCGGCAGCTCTTGCTGGGCCTGCCCTGATGCACTTCCCTCAGACATTACCTCTTGCTCTTCCTGCGTATCCATCGACATCACAATTAACAATATCCATACATACTCGTTATGGCCAGGGGCAAGTGGAAACCTGGCTCTGATACCATTAAATTGTAACGGCCCTATTGTCCGCCACAATTAACAATATCCTAAACATATGTATTTCATAATCTTGTACAGCGGAAAATGTACATATGCATTTCATAACGAGTAAGTATCATAAATCAATTACATACCAGTACAGAGAGAAAATAAAACAGTAAATGCTACCTGAGCTCTAATGACGACCGATCGCTGTCTTTCCGGTTCCTAAAAATTTAGAGAATACAACCGTTAGTCTTGTATAAGACTAAGTAAAAATTTATCTTTTTAATCTGCTGTACAGTAAAAGTTTTCTAATAAAAAAAGTAAGTACGGTTGTCATTTAATAAATTAATATAGCACAGTTCATTTCATCGTGAATCTGTCTTGCAATAGCAATAACTACCAATCATCAATAAGAAACAATGAACGTCTGTTACCGTATACGACAATTTTCTTTACGTTTGCATTTCGTTTTATATAGGCACTATTAAGGGTAATTCAATAAATTCTATATCAGTCTCAGTATTCCGTATTTCAGTCTTTGGGCCCGATCCCTTTGGGGTCATCAGTCTCCAGACCAGTACGTACAACACGCGTTTATGCCTTTCGGCTCGACTGGCCTGGTACTTCAGTACACAACATCAGTATTCTTCATTTTATATTACCCTTAATAGTTCCATGTGTCGACACATTATATTATGCATGATGAGTTATTTATGTTAATTAGTCCCCTCAGAACATTTACTTGCTTGATTGTCTCTAAGTGAGGCCATTCATAGCATTTACAACATGTAGAGTGATGGTATAAAGCAGTTTCATGAAATAGTTACATATTTTGGTAAAGCATACATTAAAAAGAGAAATTCTCACCGTGGCTCGTTCCTTTTCTTTGCCCCGTCTCGAATAGACGTCGCGTCGACTCGGAGATGACATCCTTCACAATATCTGTACATTTATAAGACAACAATTTCAAGTCATGAGGTTGCATCCCACACAGCGACCCAACGCATTCAAGTCTACACAAACACAGTCCAAAACTAGCCCACAAATGCTGTCCACAGCCAGCTAAAACCAGCCCACAAATGCTGTCCACAAAACCAGCCCACAAATGCCAGCTAAAACCAGCCCACAAAGGCTGTCCACAGCCCATAACTAGCCTATAAAAACAGTCCAAACAGCCCCTAACACAGACAGTCCCAAAACCAGCCAGCTAACAACTGCAAAACAAACTAGGGCACAGCCGGCATATAGAGATGAGAGTTCAGCCCAGCTGCTATCCTCACACAGCAGCCACAAAACCAAAATAAACATAGAACCAAACTACCCAGCCGACCAAAACCAAAACAACCTAAACTAGGGCACATCTCCTAAAGCAGCAGCCCACAAGAGGACAACCGACCATCCACGAAACCAACTACAAGACATAAATCCAGCCTCAAGTACACAAAAAAATATGAAAGGAAGCAAATACCGAGTCCAAAGAAACGTGAGAGTGCTCCCACCAAAGCCAAGAAAGCTCCAACAGTCCCAACGTCGGCTAAGGAAGAGGCGATTAGAACATAGACACGTAGAAACGAAGGAAGAAACAGAGGATTTCACCATACCAGGCGACGAGAAGGAGAAATCACCCAAACCCTAGCTATCGGGTTTCGCCGTTGCGGAGACAATGCGCGAATGCCAGTTCAGAGCAGGAATCGCTGTTATAAGAAATAAAACCCACCGCTGCAGCCGTATCTGCCAAGCCCGAACCGGATGCAAACTGAACCGGTGAACCCAGCCACACATCCAACCCATCCAACAAACAACGCCAACCAGCCAACCAAACCAGCAAAAAGCACCAACCAGCCAACCAAACCAGCCAACCAAACCAGCCAACAAAGCTCACCAATATCACCAAATACAACATTACCCCATAAAATAACACCCGCAGCACTAGCAAATCAAGCCCACTTGTTAATTTACAACATATAGATACAACTACATAAGTCCTGCGACATTTTTCTGTGCCGTCTTCATTATAAAAAAACAACAAAACAAAATATAAAGAACGTTCCATACATAACATAGCATAGCACATGCAAAAGAAGAACTCGCACGACGCCGAATCATAGCTCAGGGCGACGCCGATTCATAGCTCATGGCGACGCCGATTCAATATTGCTTTCCTCTTTTTTCCTCATCGGGGACGTTACCTGTAATGAATTAATTTTCGTTACGCAGAATCATAGAAGTAATTAATTACTACAACATAACAGACGATGACATACCAAAAAGATGTGCGTCACATCGCCATCCTCATATAGCATGAACACCTGGAACTTTTGACATTTGTGCCCAGGAGCGAACTTCTCATCACAATTATAGCACAACCCCTTTTCCTTCCGCGCCTGAAGTTCCGACCAAGTCAGTCGATTGACAACCGGCTTGCTTGGACCCTGGGAGTCCCTCCTCGCCACCGACGTAGTGGTAGTAGTACGTGCTGTGCTGCAAGAGCATTGCCTGTTGTAGCGTTCCTCCGGTATCCGAGCTAAACTGATCACATGATTCAAGCTGTGGGGCATGTACGACTGGATCTCGTCCCACAAATAATCCTTGAATCCTGATACAAAACAACTAAGTAATGTTTTCTCCTCCTACTGCACTCGGTTAGCCAACTTCTCGAACTCTGTTCGGTACTCCATCACTGTACCCTTCTGGCACAACTTTTGTAGGAGCGCTTCAAAGTCTTCGTACTCTAGAGGCCCGAAACGAGCGGTGAATCCATCCACAAAGTCGGTCTAGGGCACCTAATCCTTGCCCCTCAGGAACCACTGCATTCACTGGAAAGCACCATCCTCCAAATGAAATGATGCTAATTGCACCCACTGCCCCTCAAGAATCTCCTGATAACTAAAAAAAAGTTTCGCCTTCTGCAGCCACTCCAGGGCGTCACCGCCATTGAACTTGAGAAAATTCATCCGCGTCAACTTTGGCGGCATGTACGACTGAGGACCGGCCTGTCCACGCCACCCCGCCTCCTGTCCATACTCTGTCGGCCTTCTTGATTCCCCAGGTTCAAAAGGCATGCCCGGGAACCCTTGACGAAACGGCCCCGCCGCTGGAGCACCGCCCCACTGCATGCCTTCTCTTGTCGGGTGGGGCAGCAGGCCATCCCCCCCTCCATATTGGGGAAACGGCCATCCACCACCTCTAGTGCCAAAACCGCCAGTGCCGCTCCCACCTGTGCCGAAACCGGCTGCACCAAATCCGTCAGAGACAATCCCGGCTGCACCGAACCTGCTGGGGCCACCCCCGCCTGTGCCGAACCCTCCAGAGGCCATCCCACCTGTGCCGACCCCGCTGGAGCCGATCCTGCCTGCGCCGACCCAGCCATAGCCCATTTCGCCTGCGCCGACCCCTCCCGTGTCGATTCCGCCGCTCTGGCTCGACCCGGGCCCCGCCGCGAACCCCGCGGCCCGATCCCGCTCCCTGGCCGATCCCGCCTGCCCTCCATTTGCACCGATCCGGTGTGAATCGACCAGTGGAGCGGAAGATCCGCTCGGATCCTCTTCCGACACGGCCTTACCCTTCAGATTTTGTGCCAACAACGCCATGATCTCTTCCATTCGGGTGTCGATCCTCTTCTCGCCTTTGCGTGGATGTGTTCACGTTTTCCTCGATTGCGGCCACCGAATCCGTCAATCCCATCAGATTTTCTTCTAGGGTTTCCAAGCGGCCGATTTTCTCTGGCGTTCGAGTAGTTACCATGGTGGAGAAAAGAGCCTCTGATACCAAATGATAGGAAGAAGAAGGGAGAAAGAGAGATCTACGAAGACAAACTAGAGAATTAGGGTTAGAGGAGAAGAATACCTTGAGATTGTCTTGCTTGCCTACCAAGAGAGCCACCCCGGGGTATTTATACCCGGGGTTGAGAGGGGCCGGCCGGCCCCTCCCCATGTGGGGGCTGAACCGGTCCGGTTCGGCCCCCATATCGCCGGTCTTCAGTTGGTTCAGCCCCGTTGTCGCCTCTGGATTCCTTCCGCCTTTGCGTGTATTGACGCCCAAATAGACGGGATGCGTCCGGGGGCGTAACAGTTAGTAGTCATAAGTCCATCGAATTGTATGTGCACATTTGTTTGCATATTCATTTTAAGGTTTGTCGCAGGTCCTTTACATGTGCTGCTGTTGCTTGCAAGATAGATTTGTCATGCATCAATTTTTGTTTTGTTTACTGATTTTCTATCAAACACTTTGGCTGAGGCTTAATTCTACATGGGTCATTCATTAAACAGTCTAACTGTTATTTGGATTGTTAGGGCTTTGGTCGACTATCCATGGTTGCAGCTTCTGCTGCTCAATCAGCTGCAAATGCTGTACAGGCAGGCACAAAAGATTTTTCATTGAAGGTACTTGGCAATTTTCTTTATAATTATATATTACATTAACGGAGATTGACTATTTTACTATTCATTTTTTTTGAAGCTGTTTTTTTTTGACATAGTAGTTAAACAAACAAAAAACCATGTTATTCACTTTATTTATTTCAGTAGTTGACCTCACCAGATCCTCATCTCTATTAACTTTGGCGTTGTCATTTTTAATAGTCATGAATAGAAGGGTTTGTGCTAGACTGCTAGAACTTGACCATTTGCTAGTTTTGTGGCACTTACGTTTGCTAAGGAAGGTCAGCGTTGAGCCATCTCAATTTTGTGCGGCTTTCAGCAATCACCTTTGCACTGAAAGTCAACTTTACCCAACTATGACTAAAATATTTATAATCTTATATTATTCTTTAACTAATGCTATTAAGTCAAACCTTGCTTTGCAGGTGCTCGATCATACGGGCATTGGGTTTATCCTTCATATGGCGGGTTCAGGTTTTTTTGCACTTTGCACCTCCAAAATATGGGGTTTTGTCATTTTGCACCCCAAATCTTTAAAATTGGCACTTTGTACCCTCAATTATCAATTTTTGTCCCTTTGCACCCCTAGGCCAAAATTTCAAGAGAATTTAGGTTTGGGAAGCATCAAATGCTCATTTTGCCACTTTGCACCCCGAATTAATGGTGCTGCTTGGACCTAAATATCCTTGAATGATCATTTTTGGTATTGCCCGGACCTAAATAACCTTGAAATTTTGGTATGGGGGCGCAAAGTGCCAGAAAGCGGTAATTGGGGTTACAAAGTGCCAATTTTAAAGATTCAGAGTGCAAAGTGCCAAAAACCCATATTTCGGGGGTGCAATGTGCCAAAGCCGGCGGGTTCATTTATAAGTCAATTATTCTATTTTTTTAGTATTTAATAACAAAAAAGTCTAATTACTTTTTAAGGATTTTAAATACATCGCCCTGAATCAAAATGGTTGATGTTTAGTGAAGCCATGACAGGCGTATAATCACCGCTTAATCTTGTCTAATGTTGGTGGCACCATTATGCCAGCAATATTTGTTTATTGCCCTTCAAAATCTTGGTGTACGTATTTTGTTGTTTTTGTTCCCTACTTGTTTTAGCATTATCTCGAGCTATCAACTCTTACTCACAATATTCATTATGGGTTTAAATTGGATGGCTTACACCTTATATCCACGATTTTTATTCCTGTTAGTTTAGCTCTTGTTTTAGGACTAAAAGCTCATTTTTTAGAAATCTAAATAATTTCAATTTTTATATTTATTTATATGTAGTATGAATTTTATTACAATTCAGCATAAAATATAATAAAAAAACAATAATTTTTTTGCTTCTTTTGTAAAATTAAAATGATCACAACAAAGTAATATATGTTACATTCTTTAGGTGGCACGATTATGCCAACAATACTAGTTTATTACGTGGTAAAATCCTGATTTATGTATGTACAACCCCGTATTTGGCAAGTGGGCCCCTCAGGTGGGGTTACGACCTGACAAGGTCGTTAAGATCATGGCGAGCTGGGTGGTCGAGTGGCTAGATCTTGCCCAGCTTGCGTGTAGTTCAGGTCGAGAGCAAGCAGGGGGCGAGTGAGGTGTTTTGACCAGCACTCTCCCCGTGGTCAGCGTGAGTGGCAAGTGCGAGGATCATCAAGCACTCGCCACCTCAAGCGAGAGGCCAGCTCGCTCGACAGTTTTTCCCCTAGAAGAGTCCCAATTGGGCATGCTAATAGCCTCTCCAAACAGCGAAGTTTCGTTGTTGGCAGACCACTTTTGGCTGCGTATAGTAGAACCAAAAGACGGGATTTCTCTATGTGCAGACTAGACTTAGAAAACTATAAATAGACCCCAAGGACACCTTTGCAGGGGATCCGATTATGGGGCTTCTTCATCCTCTGCTTAACTTTGGTTGGCTTCCGGTGCGACTTTTGGGAAATAAAGAAATGAATTCTCTGTTCCAAAATTTATCCAAGCCTCCTTTTCGATGGGGGCTAACAATTTTATATGATAGGTTTTAGGCTATCTTTTAATAAGCTGATCAATAAAAAAGCGTTTCAAAAGTCCTCTTTATGATTGGGGTACTGTCAGTTCATGTGAGTGGGGAAGGTTTCAATATGAAGAATAGTTTCAACTTTGATATTAGGGTCCATTTGACCTGCAGGAATTGACTTTAGTCAGAAAATCAATATCTGCAGAAACTCAGAAAGTCAATTATGTTGTTCAGCTGCAACATGAAATTCAATGAACAGAATTGAAATTGATATATAAAAGTTATTCGACTGCACATTGGTATTGGTTTTCTAGAATTGAAATTTTAAAAATGTATAATTCTTAAAAGTGAATCTAAAATTTGTCCATTGTTGAGTCACTCATATGTCTCGCATTCAGAATCACTACAATGCAACTCGAGGCTGCTATTTTGATAAATTGGAATTGCTCAAAACACATGTGAATGCCACACTTCCTTGTAATCTAACTAGAAACATGCCCAATCAGGAATTATTATGTATTAAAATGCCACACATGGAATTGCTCAAAACATGTGTTTGGATTCCTTATAGTAGAAAAATGCACAAATCGACCTAACTAGAAACACAGGAATTAATTTCCATTCAAAATTCTTAATGTGTTGATCCCTCTCGTTTGTAAACAAATGAATTATGTATTAAAATTAACTAACCTAACTAGAAACATGCATAAATCGTACTTCTTTATAGTAGAAAGATGCACGATTGAAAAAACATAAGTCTGAAAAAAAAACCCATATCAAGGGATCCTCTTCATATCGATGAGGACCAACAACGGACACTAAAATTGGGAGGAAGATGGAAAACCGAGTACAAAGAAATTACCGGATAAGTAGAAAGAACCATAAACTTGATCTTCCGACGGCGTTAATGTCGCCGACTGGCAGAAGGAAACTCTCAGAACAGGAGGAATCATGAAAAGGATGAATCATCGAACCTCCGGACGTTGGCGAGAAGTGGGTTGGAGAGGTTACGAGCAGAATAGCGAGAAGTGTTCTTAGAAATCATTATTTTCAAAGCTTGCCCTAATTACCACTTTATCTAATTTTACAAAACAGTTTATTTAGGGTCTTATTGGTTGGTCACGCTAATAAACCGAACAAACTTGCGCGAATAACTTGTGCGAAACAAAAGATGCAAAAGTTTTTAACGAACGCGAAAATACGAGAAAATTCACGTGCAGGAAGACATGCATTATCAAATAACATATAATATTGAACGAAATAAAAATAAGATGCAGATGTGACTCTGGTTGCATCAATTCTCCCAAGGTTGAAAGAGCTCGTCTCTGATGAGACCTGCTAGTAGAATGTCCAAGCGTCGATATGACACAACTCCGCTACCCGCATGTTGCTGAATAAGCATGACCTGTAGATACATCCTCGTTCTTGAAAGAGGTAAGAAACCAATCTCCATTGAAAAAGGATAACTCCCGGTGATAGAATCAACCATGAAATTATAATTTTCCAATGACGCTCACAAACAGTTAGGAATAATTTTATGGACAACATGTTGGACTATTTACATAGCTTTTAGATGAGCACCATCTCTCTCAGCTCAATCCTCCTCAACAACAACTTCAGCTTCCCGCTCGGCATGCAGGCAGGTTTTGTTCTCCTCAACAACTCTTTTCTTAAAAGGTGGATATTCTTTAATTACGTTCACTGAGCTAACATAGCACTTCTGAGCTAACATAGTCACTGCGAAACCTGAATTGCTTGTCTTCCATGTCGAACTTCTAGACTCCATGATAGGTAAAAACGATAGCCTGACACTCATCCAAAATGTGTTAGCCAAAGATGATGTTGTTATTGCTAGGGGTGTCCATCACAACGAAAGTGCCTTTGCTGGGTAACTCCACACATGGTGATGGAGAGGGTGACACTCCCTTTGATCTCCTTTCTTTCTTCAACTAACTCATATAGAGGTCCGTCACAAGCCTGAAGTTTCTTCCAGGTGCTCATAGCTTCGAAAGCAGACTTGAAGTGCACGTTGACAAGACTTCCAATGTCCATGAAAACCTGAAAAATTGAATAGTTCTCCAATACTTCCTTAATGGACACAACTTCGCTGAAAGGATTAACCGTCTTTGGGAGACCTTTCTCGTTAAAGATAATGTCTCCCCTAGGAAGCGCAATCTGAGAGGTAGATCAATTGGTCACCGGCGTCCGGTAGAACTCGTACCTCATTCTTGCGATCACCCCATCTTCTCCGCGTTAAAGCTTTGGCACAGTATGAATAGGCGGTGGGTGAATGTCAAGAGTGTTTGCCACACCCCCAAGATAGAGATTCGACTTTCTTCGACTTTCTCAGAAAGTCAAGTAACCGCAACGTCCGGGCATTGAACTCGCTCCTGTTGGTGGAGGCGTCAATGTCCTCACGAGAACATCCAAGGTACATCCCAACTACATCGTGTCCCACCATTGTAACACGTTGTTCGCTAACTACCAATATCTAAAGGTTGTATGTTTGTTTTGTTGGTGCAAAAAGTGCCCAGACCCACTTGAAACACGAAATAAGAGAGTAGAGGGGTACTGTCTGGTGGAAGAATACTTCGGGTTACGAGCAAAGTAAGAGACGATAAGAGGAAAGTCGGGATTAGCTTGGCCAGACGTATCATAACACGAACCTTTAGGTGTGTGATTATGAGATCGAGTAATAAAAAGAAGAATAAGATGGGAGACTAATATCTCAAAGTATCAATTTGGATTCTTGCCAGGGCGATCGACCATGGAAGTTATTCTCTTGAGGAGACTTATTGACAACTACCGAGAAAGAAAACAAGATTTGCATATGATGGTTATCGACCTTGAGAAGGCTTATGATAGAGTTCCAAGAGAGATATTATGGAGAGTCTTAGAAAAGAAAGGTGTAAATGTATCATACATTGACGTAATCAAAGATATGTATATAAATTCAGTGACAAGGGTGAGGACATCTGGAGGATTAACACAGGAATTTCCTATCAATGTTGGCTTACATCAAGGTTCAACTTTAAGCCCTTATCTCTTTACCCTTATCTTAGATGAGCTCAACGAACATATCCAACAAGCAATACCTTGGTGTTTATTATTTGCGGATGATATCGTTTTGGTTGATGATACGCGCGAGGGTGTAAATGCAAAACTTGAATCTTGGCAAGACACTTTAGAAAGTAAGGGTTTTAGGTTAAGCAGGACAAATGCAGAGTATATGGAGCTTAAATTTAGCACTGCAAGAAGGACGGATGACTTCATTATTAAGCTGGGTGATAAATATATTTTGCGTAGTGAATGTTTTAAATATCTTGGATCGATAGTTCAAAAAGACAGAGGTATTGATAAAGATGTGACACATAAAATCCAAGCGGGTTGGTTGAAGTGGAGAGGCGCGTTAGGGATCTTGTGTGATCGCAAAGTACCTTTAAAACTTAAGGGAAAGTTCTACCGTACTGTGATTAGACCAGCGATGCTCTATGGTTCTGAGTGTTGGACAATGAATTGTGTACATGTGCAAAAAATGGGAGTTGCGGAGATGAGAATGCTTAGGTGAATGTGTGGACACACGAGACTGGATAGAACTAGGAATGAATGGATCAGGGATGAGACAGGAGTAGCACCAATTGCAGAGAAGATGCGAGAAGCTTGACTAAGATGGTTTGGACACGTACAAGGGGGACCATTAGAGGCACCTGTTAGGCATTGTGAGGGTCTAGTCACTAGGCATGTTAAACGAGGGAGGGCGGACCAATAAAGACTTGGAATGAAACTACAAGGAAAGACATGATGTACTTAGGCATTAGTGAGATTATGACACAAGATCGGGCACAATGGTGACAAAGGATCCATATAGCCGACCCCACTATAGTGGGATAAAGATTTGAGTGTTGCTGTTGTAAAGCTTAAGTTACACCAGATTATAGTTGATTAAAGGTCCCTCCGAGAGTACAAGGCAGAAGTTTGCGAGCACTATTCTGAAAGATGCTAGTGCTAGTAGATTTTCATGTCCGACTCAGGTGTCCCATCTCAATATTGTTCCTCCATATTTTTACTACCCGGGCTCTTTCCCGGCGATTAGTTACATAGAGAAAGGTTTACCTAGCCACAAAAAAACTGGCAGGTCAAGAAAATAAGCCAAGTAAATACAATATAAAGGGGTTGTTGCCGAAACGCCGGAGTATAGAGCCTGTGATTACCGAAGAGTGTCTGCGCACGAATGATAGTTCGCGAGCACGTCCCAAGCCTCAATGTTTGCTTAAGAGTTTGATTAGCTTCGAAGGATATCTCGCAAAAACCCCCGGAGTGCCCATGAGTACTCCGTGATCCTGGATCTTAGGCGATTTCACTTGAGGAAATGCGGGTCGCGGAACTTTGGGTAGGCAGATTTATTGAAGACTGACAAAAATATTCAAGAGAATTTATGCACTTCAATTAATTATGAATCAGATTCTTGTCCTCTATTTAAATGCTCTGAAATTGCACCACATATTCCTCTTTTCTAAAGTCTGAAATTAGCTTCTTATGGAAATTATCAACTAGAAAATGTTCTTCTATCTGAAGTTCTTTCTGGATTGATTATCCTTTTATAATTTTATAATTTTTTGTTTTTGTTTTATATTCTAGTTAAATAATTTGATTTCATATTTTATGTTCTGAATGATAAAAGCATGTTTGAGTTGTGAGGTACTATGTGTGGGAATTTTCTCCTATGCCCATGGCCATGGAATGCTCACAAAAAAAAACTAAAACATCCACCACAAGAGATAGGGTAAATTGTACCTCTAGAGAATAAAATCTCTAGGTGCGGAGGCGCAGCGGTGATGAAGTTGGTGAAGGTTCCACAACCTCAATGAGGCCGATCGCCTCACCTCTTGGTTCACCTTGAACCCGAACAGTCAAACAATCTACTCTGTTGATAAGGGGGGTAGAGGGAGAAGCTTAGACATACTTCAACAAGCCGACGAAGACTCCAAGTGGCCGGATCACACTAAGTCACCGGGAAGAAAACCATGGACAGGAGACGGCTATCGGAAATGGCTTGAGATCGGGATCAATCGATTTGATCCCTAACCCGAGCAGTTCGTCGTTGCAGCGCCGGAGCACTGATGCCGAAAGACCTTGCTCCAGGCAGCCGGGCAGCTCCAGAAAATCCCGTGAAAGCTCGTCGTCAGGTTTGCAATGTCTCCAGGAAAAGCCCGTGAAAATAGCCGCCGGGTTTTCCTTTTCTCCTGCTCAAACCGTGAAAGCCCTAACTCCACTTTTATATAGCCAGGGGTTATAAACCCCATTTATAAAATGGTTTTGATCTTGGGTCAAGATCACTCTTCATATGACTCATAATATAACTCCAAAAACAAATAAGTTATATTAGTTGATTGTGATAAAAATTGTGCCGGCTAACCATCAAAACACAATGAACCAATTCATCGAATATTGTAATAGTTGCACAATTTTACGACTCATTAATGTCAAAGCATGTCGTAGTACGTTATTTTAAAAACGCACTTCTTATGGTGTCTTGATCGCAAGTCGTATGAAATTAAGTACACAACATAAGTCGAACTGAGACTGTTCCTGTTCATATGGTGTGACCTTACAGAGGAACCATGTCGTCGTGGCGATAATATAACAACTTATATTATGGACTATAAGAGGCTTTATCAGTGCATTATAGTCGCCACAACAACGCGGTAACAAAGTAACGAATCTAGATGACCAGTGTCTTCCTTTGTCACATGATAGTACAGATATTTTGCAAAATTTTACCGTGTCATTTTCGCACAATATTCATCTTTCTTGGTCTCATACGCGAATTGTTTCTATACCTACATTAGTTATATTGCATGCGTTACAATCTCACTTTACCAAGGGACCCGCCAATATCATAACCCAAAAGATGGGGACAAAAGATATCTCGATATGAAGATTTCTTACGCACAAGCATGAGCAAAGAATCACAATATTTTTTACTATCAAGAGATAGTTTTTTAACTGTAATTACATTGCCGACGCCGATACGATAAATCTTCACATCTCATATCTATGATTCATAAGACACGTTGAGAACATTAATGACACTAAACACAATCCAAATAATGTTACAACATAGGATATGTGATAGGTCGAACTCAATATGTATGAGATACACACACATACATATCCATATGATTAAACGATAGTCATGTATCAACATTTGTAGAACTACAATGTACTTTAATCGATATGACAATCTTAACTTGGTAATCAATGTTCCTCTTCGATTACCACGATCGCGAGAAAAACATAAGATTATGTGATAAAAAACTCAGGGTTCTACTGTTCAGGACCATGAGCATCTTCCTAAACCTAACATGAGATATAACACATAATCAATGAACAAAATGTGAAAAACATTTTAGATCATGAATAAAGAAAGCAGAATTCACAACTTTCAAAACACTACATCCTTCAATCTCTCACTTATTTTTAAAGTTTCTTAACCAAAGAAAAATAAAAGGAACAACCTACAAAATCATTCAACAAGCCACTCTCCATGGTCTTGCAACCCCATGGATTCGAAATGAACTTCGCCTTTTGCTTGAGATAAAGGTTTCGTGAAAGGATCAACTGTGTTGTTGTTAGTGTCTATCATAAAAGAGCAATTTTTCCTTCATCAATAAAGTCGCGTGTAACAAAATGCTTCTGATGCATGTATTTTGTTTTATGATGTGACTTTGACTACTTGATTTGAGAAATGGAAGCGCTATTGTCGCCAAACAATTTCAAGGGCCCTTCACTCGACGCAACAACTCCAAGTTCCTGGAGGAACTTCTTTATCCAAACTCCCTCTTTGCTAGCTTCTGTAGCTGCCATGACTTCTGCTGCAGTGGTTGAGTCAGCAGTGGTTGATTGATTGCAACTGCGCCAACTCACGACCCCATTATTTAGAAGAAACACGAACCCAGACTGAGATCTCCTGTCATCCGGGTCTGACATAAAACTAGCATCTGTGTAACCTTCTACAGCTAGCTCTTTATGCCCTCCAAAAATAAGAAACTTATTTTTGGTCCTTTTCAGTTACCTAAGAATATTTTTGACAGCAGTCCAATTATTAGGGTCAGGCGAAGCCTGATGTCGACTAGTCATGCTTAGAGCATACGCAACGTCTGGTCTTGTAAAGGTCATGACATACAAAATAGAACCTACAGTCGAGGCATAGGGCACATTTTTCATGTATTCAATGTCTTTATGCGTTGTAGCGCATCCAGACTTGCCAAGTTGTATAGACATTTTCATTGGTACATTTCCTTTCATAGAGTTTTCCATATAAAACCTTTCTAAGATTTTGTCAATGTAAATACTTTGACTTAGGTCAATGAGCTTTCGTGACTTGTCCCTGTATATCGTAATTCCCAAGATATATTGGGCTTGACCCATGTTATTCATTGAAAAAGTTGTTTTCAATGAGTCTCTTGTTTGTTTCATTAAAGACAATTCTTTCCCCATTAATAAAATATCATCGACATATAAAACCAAAAATATAATGCGACTCTCACTGATCTTCTTGTATACACAAGGTTCTTCCTTACTTTGACTAAATCCAAGAATTTTAACCTCTTCATCAAAGCGTTTGTTCCAACTCATCGATGCTTGCTTCAAGCCATAAATGGCCCTCTGAAGTTTGCATACTTTGTCGTTGTTATCCGGATCTTCAAAACCTTGAGGTTGCTTCATGAATACATCCTCATCAAGTTTTTCATTCAAAAATGTTGTTTTGACATCCAATTGCCATATTTCATAATCATAAAATGCAGCAATAGCCAACATGATCCTAATCGTTTTGAACATTACAACCGGCAAAAATGTTTCATCATAGTCAATCTCTTGGACTTGACTGAATCCTTTCGCCACAAGTCTTGCCTTATAGGTTGTCATGTTTCCATTCATGCCCATCTTCCTTTTGAAAATCCACTTGTTGGGAATGGATTTCTTTCCATCGGGAAGGTCAACCAAGTCCTACACTTGGTTGTCATACATGGATTGTATTTCGAATCTCATGGCTTCTTGCCAGACACAGGAATCTATCCTATTAATTGCTTCTTCATAAGTTAAGGGGTCTTCGGAGTCAGTAATCAAGACTTCATGAAAACTCATGTAAAGGTCAGGTTTTCTCTTCACCCTTGATGACCTTCTTAGTTCCTTTTGCTCATTTAACTCCCCTTAAGTGTCTCGAGTTTATTCTACAATTTCTTGTGGAATTGATTCAAGCTCAACACGAGTCAAAGGATAGCCTGGTGGTGTAGTATTTACCTCCTCAACAAACATTTGTGGTGGTGGATGGCTCATACTCCCACTAAGCAAAGGAACTTCATGTGACATGTCGTGATCATCTTGAATGTCAAGATTCATCTCATGATCACTCCTTAGTAGGTCCTCTTGAATTTCTTTAAGTATCACCCTACTGTCACGCATTTTAATTCTTTCAAGAAATTCTTTTTCTAAGAATGTTACACCCTTCTTTACGAATATGGTATTCGTCTGCTTGTGCCAAAAGTTATACCCTTTCGTTTCCCTTGGGTATCCTATGAAGAAACACTTATCTGCTTTGAGTTCTAATTTGGTCGACAACATGCGCTTGACATACGCCTCGCAACCCCAAAATTTGAGAAATGATATAATGAGAGGCTTGCCCACCCACGTATCATGATGAGTTTTATCAACAGATTTTGTTGGAACAATGTTTAATGTGTGAGCCGCAGTGAGGAGAGCATGACCCCAGAAGTATAAAGGCTGATCGGTCTGACACAACATGGAACAAACCATATCTAGTAGGGTTCAGTTTCTCCTTTCGGAGACACCATTCCACTGAGGGGTGCCAGGTGGAGTAAGTTGTGGTATAATACCACACTCCTTTAGGTAAGTAGTGAACATATTGCTCAAGTACTCACCTCCACGATCAGTTCTCAAGATTTTAATTTTCTTGTCGGGCTGGTTATCTACTTCATTTTTGTATTCCTTGAATTTCTCAAGGGCTTCACTTTTATGGTTCATAAGATAAACAGTCATAATGACTATGATCATCTGTGAAAGTGATGAAGTACCTATAACCATCTCTTGCACTAGAGCTCATTGGACCACATACATCAGAGTGTATCAATTCCAACAAGTTGTTCGATCTCATACCTTTCTTATTGAAAGATGTCTTGGTCATCTTACCTATTAAACATTGTTAGAAAAGCCCAATTAAGGCCCATATTTTCTTATTTCTCTCTCCTTATATTAGTCCCACATCATGTATTAGGATTTCTCTCTTCTTCCTTTTTCCTATATAAGTGTATGTATACTTGTAACTATTCATTGAAGAAGGATATACAAGCTTTGAGGCTTTTCTTTGCATGGTATCAGAGCCAGACGTATCCTCCAGCGAACTCCCCTCTTTTGTCTGCATCTCCTCCTGCGGCCTGGTCTCCTAACCGCCTCGCGGCCTCCGGTCTCCTCGCGGCCTGCTTCTATATCCGCTTCTTTGCTCAGCCCGCCTGGCTTCTGCGGCCTCTTTTCCCTGCTCCGCTTCTTCTTATCTCTGTGGATCCACCCTCCTCCTCAGGTTCTTTTATAGCCTCTTTTCTCAGTCCTGAAGGGTCCCACCTATCCCTGCCGCTTGCGGGCTGCCTTCCTTATCCGCTGCGGGCTCCCTCTGCTGCTTCAATCCGCTCACTCTTTACTCTCCTTCCGCTTGCACCTGCTTCAGTCCGCTGCGACCTGCCACCTGCTTCAGTCCGCCGCGAACTGCTCCTCGTGTCTTCTTATCCGCTGTGGGCTCCCTCTCGTCTGCTGCGGGTTCTGCCCTTGGCGAGCTCTCTACTTCTCCTCCCACTCGCTCCTGCTTCAGACCGCTGCGGCCTGCCGACTGCTTCAGTCTGCTCGCTCTTGCTTTAGTCCGTTGCGGCCTGCCGACTGCTTCAGTCCACTACGAACTGCTCCTCGCCCTGCCGTCGTCTTACAGCTGGCTCCAGTTCGCCGCGGCCTCTCTCATCTCGCGCCCTACTGAGATCGTCTTCTATCCGCCGCGACCTTCTCTTAGTCGCCGCGGCCTGTCCCTTGCTCGCTCGCTCTTCCCTTTTGCGAGCTCCTGCTAGCCGAACTGCTTGACCTTCTATCCGCCGCGACCTTCCTCTTAGTCTCCGCGGCCTGCTTTTTTTGCTTGCACTCCTAGTGGAGAGTGGATTCCCTGGTCTCAGCCTCTTCTCACGCGCGACTGCTGCGACCTCTTCTTGCTGCTGTCCGCTCCCCTCTGCTCCAAGTCGCATTTTGGTCGCGACCTTCTGGTCGCTGGTTTGCCAGCCGAGACCGTGCGACTACCTCTTCTATCCGCCCGGCTTTCTTTCCCGGGCCGCCCATCTTCTTTCTTCTCCTCGCCCGACCTCTTCTGCTGGTCGCATGGCTTCCGATACTTCTGCTGCTACTTCTGCTCCACAGGCCCGTGCGGCTGCCATGTCTTCCGAACTCCGTGATGAGCTACAGATTACTACTATCTCTCTAATTGGAAAACTGAATTTCGTTGAGGGGGTTCACTCCGTTCGCCGGGTTCTGCAGACGAAGGGTCTTCTTCACCACTTGACCCACGCTACTCCCACTGCTCCCTCCGATGACTGGCTTCGCGATGATGGACTCGTTCAGTCCTGGCTCCTAAACTCTATGGATCCCGAGCCCTACAGGATGACCATGTATCATGACACGGCTAAGTCCATGTGGGAGGAGCTTCACGCTTTTTACTCTGGCCATAACAGCATACAGCACCTATATGATATCATTTCCGATCTTCAGAATCTTACCCCGGGTGCTCCTGGTGATATGCTCTCCTTCGTGGCTAAAGCCAAGAGTTTGGCAGAGGCTTGGATTCAACATCAGCCTCCTACTACCGATCTAACCACTCAACGAAACCGGAAAGAAGCTGTCGCCATCGACATGATGATGTCCCGAGTTCCTCCCCACCTGCATAGTATTCGGGCCCAGATTCTATCATCCGCCACAACTCCTTCCCTGTCTGATGTCTGCTTCATGCTGTTAAAAGTCACGCCTCCCTCCGAGGCTCCTCCTGTTTTTGCCCCAGCTCTTCTTCAACAGCCTCTCCTTTCGACCCCTCCTCCCGTGGATCTTCCACTCGGGGGGGCCGACCCCCGTCTCGGGGACGAGGACGTGGTGGTCGCTCTTCTATGCAATGCACCTACTGTGGCCGGAATAATCATCTTGAAGCTACCTGCTACCACAAGCATGGCTTACCTTCTCATCTTACTGCTACTGTATCTGCTGCTCCGCCTCCTACTGGGTCTTCTGCCACTGATCCGGCTACTACTACCCGCCAAGACATCGATGAGCTCCGCACCCAACTTCAACAGCTTCAGGGTGCCCTCAGCCTCTCCTCCGGCTCTGTTGCGTCCTCTTCTGCGGAAGGTATAACCTGTCTCTCTCATAATCCTTGCTGGATCGTTGATTCCGGCGCTACTCACCATATTACCTCCCAGAAGCCCACAACGTACCTACAGACACCTCATCCTGCTTGCATCACTGTGGCCAACGGTGACACCCTACCTGTCTCGGGCTCCGCCGCTCTTCAGCTTACGCCGCACCTTTTTCTTTCCTCGGTTCTTCACGTTCCGGGGTCTCCTTTCAATTTATTATATGTTAGTTGTCTCACCCACGACCTTGATAGTTGCATTACCTTTTCACCTTCTTCATTTCTTATGCAGGATCGCAGCACCCGGAGTACCATTGGTAAGGGACATCTGATGAATGGGTTGTACATCTTGGATCTCCCACCTACTCTTCTCTCCGCCGTCTCCATTGTTGATTGGCATCGCCGCCTTGGGCATGCTCCCCTTCCGGTTCTCAAGCGGGCTCTTCCTGATGTTTCTCTCCGGGAGTTCTCTTGTGAATCTTGTATCTACGGAAAACAACATCGTTCCTCTTTCCCCACTGCATGTACCAGGAGTAGTACTCCTCTCTCTTTAGTTCATTCTGATGTATGAGGTCCTTATAGAGTCCCAATATTTTTGGCTTTCGCTATATTGTAACGTTCATTGACGATTACTCACGTACCACGTGGCTCTATTTATTACATGATCGCACTGAACTTACTTCTGTGTTTCACGCCTTTTTACTTTAGATGCGTACGCAGTTCGCCACCCCACTCAAAGTACTTCGCACTGATAATGCTCTCGAGTATACGGGTCGCACCTTCTCCAATCTCTGCACCGAATTTGGTGTCATCCATCAGACTTCATGTGCGTATACTGCTCAGCAAAACAGGGTGGCAGAACGCAAAAATCGTCATCTTCTCGATGTTGCGCGCTCCCTTATGTTCCAAATGCACGTTCCAACCAAATATTAGAACTTTGCTGTATCCACCGCTTGTCATCTCATCAACCGCCTTCCCTCGTCTGTGCTTAATTTTGCCTCACCCATCCAACTCCTCGCTCCCTCCACCAACCTCACATCTCTCACACCGCGGATCTTTGGGTGTGTTTGCTATGTCCACCTTCTTGGTCCTCCTGCCGACAAACTTGCTCCTCGGGCTGCCAAATATATGTTTGTTAGCTACTTCCGCACTCAAAAGGGATACGCCTGCTACTCTCCTTCTAACGACAAGCTGGTTGTTTCTACGGATGTCACATTCTGCGAAGACCAGCCCTTCCACTTACCTAGCAAAACCCCGTCTTCTGCTCCCTCTATTCCTCGGCCTGCCGTCCCGGTCACGTCGTCTTTGTCGTCCTCTCCCCCCGTTCCTCCTCGGGTTCCTCCACCACTTATCCGTGTCTACTCTCGTCGCCCATCCAAGGATGCTCCTGTGACCCAGCTCCCCGCTACCAGTGATACCTCGACTACGGCAGATCCCGCTCCCGTCTCTTCAGCTCATCCCTAGGCCAACTACGTCTCTCTCCATCGGCTGACACCGCCTCTCTACGCCTTTGCCACCTTTCTTTCCTCTATTTCTATACCTAACACTGTGCAGGAGGCACTTCAACACCCAGGGTGGCAGACAGCTATGAATGATGAAATGCAGGCTCTCTGGGCTAACCAGATCTGGGATCTGGTTCCTCTTCCCACAGGCCACACCGTTGTGAGCTGCAAATGGGTCTTTGTCATTAAATATGTGGCGGATCGCACTGTCGATCGTCTGAAGGCCCGCCTCGTGGCCCGAGGCTTTACTCAGCAACATGACCTTGATTACGAGGAAACCTTCTTTCCCGTGGCGAAATTGAACACGGTCCGCGTTCTTCTCTCCTTGGCTGTTCATCGTCATTGGCCCCTTTATCAGCTGGATATAAAGAATGTCTTCCTCAACGGCGATCTCCAGGAGATAGTTTGTAACACCCCCTATCCGTCGCATAGCATATAGCAGTAGGTCCGGCCGGGGCCCGACGCCATATACTACAGACAGACCGGAAGGTTACTCAATGGAAACCATCCAACTAATAATCAACGTCATACACAGAGTCATTCTAGCGAAAGAAATTTTTAAAAGTTGCAAAATAAAGAACCCAGCCACAAGCATGATGTCCACTACAAAACCCATTAGGAATGAAGCACAATACACAAATACTGACCTTATGGTCTTACAATTGTTTACTCAAATATAAGTGTTTTCCCAACCTCGGCATGCAGGCCGGTCACACATGAAAAAAACAAGTAAACACTCAAATTAGGCCTTCGACGGCCGACTAAGCAACTTGGGCTTTGACCCGCTATTTACCGTTCGGCTCCGCAGCACTTGCAAGCAACAATCCACCGCAACGGTGGTAAACAAAGGCAACAATCACTATGCTGACCAAATTATAACGATCCTGCCCCCAAACTCGGGGCGGCGATGCTCTTTCCCTGCACTTTGTTAGCATAACCAAGCAGTATAGAGTAATAACACTACATCACATACGTAAGAACGCACGACCACACACCCCGTGCTCTCAGGGCACATTCTCGATGAACCCGGTCAATACCCTGTTCTCACCACCGCCCCTTGGACGACAATATCTCGTGAGCATTTGGTCTTTCTGGTCACTGCCTAAGACCCTCCATTTATGCCAACGGTAAGTTGCCATGTAACTTTAGGTCTCTTTTTCAAACGACATAGAGCGGGTACGGTTCCGCCTAACCCGTTGCTCACACCGCACTGTCACCTTAAGACATGGGCGCGTGCCAAACTTCCCCGAGTCCCAATCCGATTTCACACTTTACATAACCCGGTTATGTACAAGTTGGCTCCCAGACCACCATGTTGGCAGAATCACGCATCTGCCCAGTTTTCCGGGTGCACCTTGGAGTTAATCCCCAAGGCTCCTTGTTGCAATCTACCGCGCAGAAAACCCGAAAAACAACCATTCGTGCGGAGTCTTCTCCGGCCATTCATGCAATGCAACATCACCTATCCAGACCAACTTGTCCGGGTAGGCTTCACACATCATGCCTATATCCGTTCTCGATTACGGACTCTACATGTACACAACGGGGACTATTCATGTCTACCCGAAGGAACACCTCAACTCACCGCAAACTCGCGAGAGAGGGTTTCCTATACAAAGGAAAAGAGGAATTCACATGTCCTAGGATGAAAATCGTTACCCTAGCGTTTTTCCTTGGTGCCATGGAAATCTATGCGGATGAAAAGCACCGCAATCTCCTTGTCTTCGTAGATCCAAAGTCGGCTCGCGATTTTGAGCTCCGAAGCTCCGCCGGTGACCGGATCTAGCCTACTTCTTCCTTGCTCTCCCCTCTCTCTAGATCTTTAGAAAGAGATTGAGTAAGAGAAATGAGGGCTTTGAAACCCTATTCCCGGGTATATCCCAGCAGGAACAACCCCCAGCCGTCAGATCCCAAAATAAGGAAACGAACGGCCACGATCCGCCATTGAAATCCAAAATCTGGGCCGAACACGGCCTGTGACACGCCCGTGTCCCGAAAAGAACACGACCACCCGACACGCCCGTGTTTGACCTGACACGCCCGTGTCATCCAGTACACGCCCGTGTTCCCGGGCGTGTTCCTCCATCGACACAGGACCAACACCAACCCGAGAAGAACACGGGTCTTGGACACGCCCGTGTCCCATTTGACACGCCCATGTCCCATTTGACACGCCCGTGTCTACCTGACACGGCCCGTGTGCCGACCCCGTGTAACAACCACGCCACAGCCTGACTTTAACCCGTGAAGTACACGGCCTGTGACACACCCGTGTCCCAGGCCGTGTTCGCTGCTCGACGATCGTCGACTCCAAAAATTCGTCGACCTCTCGGCCAGATCGTCGACCCAAGCACGACACGCCCTGAGACACGCCCGTGTCCCAGACCGTGTGACCCCTACCAAGTTCCAAACTTTGTCCGAAACGCTACCCGTCGCTCTTTTGAGTTTCGGGGCGTTGCACAGTTTACATGCAGCAACCTCCCGGGTTTGAGACCACGGGGGAGTCTTTTGTATGTCACCTTCAGAAATCTATTTATGGTCTCAAACAGTCCCCGCGTGCGTGATTTGAAAAATTCAGTAAGCTGGTCTGTGCTAGTGGCTTCACTCAGAGCTCGGCTGATTTTTCTCTCTTCACCCGACACCGGTCAACCGGGGCTGTGATTCTTCTGCTCTACGTTGATGATATCCTGATTACTGGCAATGACACGGCAGGAATACAACAGCTCAAGGAACAGTTAAATTCCGCCTTTCAGACCAAAGATTTGGGCAACCTCCGATACTTTCTTGGGCTCGAGGTCGCACGACGCTCTGATGGTCTTGTGTTATCTCAAAGGAAGTACTGTATGGATCTCCTTCATGATGCAGGTTATTCTGGGTGCAAACCTGCAGAGACTCCTATGGACGCCAATCACAAGCTCTCGGCCCATAACTCTGACTCTTACAAGCTGCTTGCAAATCCGAAATATTACAGACGCTTGGTTGGGAAGCTGATCTACCTTACGGGGACTCGACCGGACATCTCGTTTGCTGTGGGAGTTGTGAGCCGGTTCATGCACGCTCCTCGGACATCTCATCTTCAAGCTGTCGAGCGTATCCTTCGATATCTCAAGATCGCCCCCGGACAAGGACTTGTGTACAAGCCATCCACATCTCTCTCTTGTCGCGTATTCTGACGCTGACTATGCAGGATCTATTGATGATAGGCGCTCCACAACTGTGTTCTGTACTTACTTTGGTGGACACCTCATAACTTGGCGTAGCAAAAACAGACTGTGGTTGCGCGTTCTTCTGCTGAAGACGAGTACCGGGCTATGGCTGCTGTTGTTTCTGAGCTAACCTGGCTTGAATGCCTTCTAGGACACTTAGGTGTTCGTCTCTCATCTCCTGCAACCTTATTCTGTGACAGTCAGACCGCAATTCATATTGCCAAGAATCCGGTTTTCCACGAACGCACAAAGCACATCGAAGTTGACTGTCACTTTATCCGGGAAAAAGTACAGTCAAATAAGATAGATTTGGAGCATGTTCCTGCTACCGACCAAGTTGCGGATATCTTGACGAAAGCTCTCTCCAGGCCACTATACTATCAATTTCTATCCAAGCTTGGTGCCTACGACTTGTACGCTCCAGCTTGCGGGGGAGTGTTAGAAAAGCCCAATTAGGGCCCATATTTTCTTATTTCTCTCTCCTTGTATTAGTCCCACATCATGTATTAAGATTCCTCTCTTCTTCCTTTTTCCTATATAAGTGTATGTATACTTGTAACTATTCATTGAAGAAGGATATACAAGCTTTGAGGATTTGCTTTACAAACATGATTCGCATGTTCCTATTGCACCAAAGTCAAAAGAATCCAAAAGATTAGCTTGATGCAATTTCCTTATGCGTTTTTCGTTTATGTGAGCAAGACGATAGTGCCATAAGAGTGTCTCATTTAAGTGAGATATCTTGAGTCTTTTGTTGTTAACATTTAGAATGAGTTTATCTTCAACTACATTGAGCAAATACAAACCATTTAAAATGAAAGCATTTGCATAAAATAGACCATCCTTCTTAATAGTCATTTGTGAATTACTTATCACAAAACAAAAACCTTCCATGTCCAAGCATGACACAAAAATAATGTTTCGAAAAACAGAATGGATATGATAAACATCTTTCAATATTCAACATAAGCCACTAGGTAAATAAAGGTCAAGGGTGCCCACAACAACTTCGGAGATGCTTGCACCATTTCCAACCTTCAGCACAACCTCTCCCTTGGAGAGTGATCTCCTATCCCTTAGTGACTGCACATTGGAAACTAAGTGAGCACATGATCCGGTATCCATTACCCAATCTAGGATAGTAGTGGCCAAGTTTAAATTTAATTCAATAACAAATATACCTTTAGGACGCTTGCGCTCAATCTTGCCTTCATCCAAGTCGCGCTTATACTTGGGGCAATTCATCTTGTAGTGCCCTTTCTCGTGACAATAGAAGCATTCAGTGACAGACGTTGGAGAGTTCTTCACTTTGCTTCCCTTGGCGTTGCTCGCTTGAGCTCCACCCTTATTGCCTTTGATTGAGAAATCTTTACTTGAGGTCTTGTTTGTGAAGTGGTTTTATTCTTGAAATGCTTCTTGCTACTAGACAGTCTTGACGCAACGACCAAGACAGAAGTTTTGAGGGCATTATGGAGCTCATTTATCGTCATCTTCCTCTCACGCATATGATAATGCATTATGAAATCCTTGGAGTATGAAAGAGACCCCAAAATGATATCCTCAGCAATTTCATCAGGAATTTGAGAATTCAATTTCTCCAATTTCTCCAGATAGCCCTGCACCTTAAGGAAGTGCGCTGAGACAGATTCACCCGCCATCATCTTGCACCTTGTGAGTGCTATGGTGGTCTTATAGCATTATTTTCGAGCACTATCAGTGAACATCTTCTCCAATTGTGCCACGATTTCCTTGGCAGGAGTATCAAGAAATTTTCTCTGCAACTGATCACCTATACTGGCCAAGATCAGTGTCTGCAGAACACGCTGCTGGTCATTCCATTTCTTTTGTTCCTCCTTTTCAACATTAGTTGGCTTGCCTTTCTCCTTCTCTTCTCGGCAATGACCATCCAGAATTTGTTGGAGATTTTCCAAACGCAACATGATATTTAACTTGAGAATCCAATGAGAATAGTTTGACCCGTCATTAACAATAGGACTTTTATCAATCATGGAACATAAAAAATTTGGAAGGGTAGACATGATTCTCTAAAAAAAATATACAAGGAGAATAAGAGTTCATAAAAAAAACTCTATCAAAATAGTGTCAACACAAGATCCTTTCTAAACAAGTGGACTCATCCAAATTGTTTGTCCAGGTAGGTACAAGACACCAATCATAACCTTTTAAGCAAGTCTTAAACCTTATGACTCTTGAAATTAACATGATTGTTAAAAAACCTTTTCCCAAAAGATTCAAACCTAGATCTTGAAATTTTATTTAAGAAAACTCATTTTATTGTGCAACTAGTGTAGCCAAGATATTCCCACTTGATAAGGAAATTGTGCCTCACACAATAATAACTCACTTGCGGCCTAATATCAAGTTTACACACACTCCACTATGTCTAGTAATTGAAATCACACTCATGATCATTCAAGTTACTAGCTTAAGTGTATAAAATGAGAAGGAAAAACAATCTTAACTTTATATTTTGCAAATTCCTTTAAAGAGTCAAGGAACCAAAACAAACCTAACACACGGGCATTCTAATTATTACATCCATTCCAAAGAATACATTCCAGAGATCTTAATAGGCATAATTAAAAAAATAACTTGCTAAAAGAAAACTTGTTTTGGACGATACATGTCACCTAAGCTCAAAGAAGTGCCAAGATCATGCTCCTCTTTATATCACATAAAGAGATGATCTCCACATGGTCCTTAAGGAATGGATCATGTAGGAACCGATTAGAGCTTCAGACATGACAAAACCAAAACAAAGGAGGGCACTAAAACCATCGCCATGAGCAAATCTTGAACCTGGCTCTGATACCACTGTAGGAACTTTCTCCTATGCCCATGGCCATGGAATGCTCACAAAAAAAAAACTAAAACATCCACCACAAGAGTTAGGGTAAATTGTACCTCTAGAGAATAAAATCTCTAGGTGCGGAGGCGCAGCGGTGATGTAGTTGGTGAAGGTTCCAATCGCCTCACCTCTTGGTTCACCTTGAACCCGAACAGTCAAACAATCTACTCCGTTGATAAGGGGAGTAGAGGGACAAGCTTAGACACACTTCAACAAGCCGACAGAGACTCCAAGTGGCCGGACCACACTAAGTCACCGGGAAGAAAACCATGGACAGGAGACCGCTATCAGAAATGGCTTGAGGTCGGGATCAATCGATCCGATCCCTAACCCGAGCAGTTCATCGGTGCAGCACCGGAGCACTGATGCTGAAAGACCTTGCTCCAGGCGGCCGGACAGCTCCAGAAAATCCCGTGAAAGCTCGTCGTCGGGTTTGCAATGTCTCCAGGAAAAGCCCGTGAAAACAGCCGCCGAGTTTTCCTTTTCTCCCGCTCAAACCGTGAAAGCCCTAACTCCTCTTTTATATAGCCAGGGGTTATAAACCCCATTTATAAAAAATGGTTTTGATCTTGGGTCAAGATCACTCTTCATATGGCTCACAATATATCCAAAAACAAATAAGTTATATTAGTTGATCGTGATAAAAATTGTGTCGCCTAACCATCAAAACACGATGAACCAATTCATCGCATAGTTTAATAGTTGTACAATTTTACTACTCATCAAGGTCTAATCATGTCGAAGTACGTCATGTTAAAAACACATTTCTTATGCTGTCTTGATCGCATGTCGTATGAAATCAAGTACACAACATAAGTCGAACTGAGACTGTTCCCGTTCATGTGGTGTCACCTTACAGAGGAACCATGTCGTCGTGACGATAATATAACAGCTTATATTACGGACTATAAGAGACTTTATCAGTGCATTATAGTCGCCACAGCAACACAGTAGCAAAGTAACAAATCTAGATGACCAGTGTCTTCCTTTGTCACATGATATTATAAATATTGTGCAAAATCGGATCGTGTCATTTTCACACAATATTCATCTTTCTTGGTCTCATAAGCGAATTGCTTCTATAACTACATTCATTATATTGCATGCGTTATAATCTCGCTTTACCAAGGGACCCGCCAATATCATAACCCAAAAGATGAGGACAAAAGATATCTCGATATGAAGATTTTTTACGCACAAGCATGAGCAACGAATCACAATATTTATTACTATCAAGAGATAGTTTTTCAACTGTAATCACATTGCCGACACCGATACGATAAGTCTTCACATCTCATATCTATGATTCATAAGACACGCCGAAAACATTAATGACACTAAACACAATCCAAATAATGTTACAACATAGGATAGGTCGAACTCAATATGTATGAGATACACACACATACATATCCATATGATTAAACGATAGTCATATATTAACATTTGTAGAACTACAGTGTACTTTAATCGATATGACAATCATAACTCTGTAATCAATGTTCTCCTTCGATTACCACGATCGCGAGAAAAACATAAGATTATGTGATAAAAAACTCAGGGTTTTACTGTTCAGGACCATGAGCATCTTCCTGAACCTAACATGAGCTACAACACATAATGACATAATCAAGGAACAAAATGTGAAAAACATTTTAGATCATGAATAAAGAAAGCAGAATTCACAACTTTCAAAACACTACATCCTTCACTATGATCATGTGCATTGTATGATTTGTTTGCATACAGTTTTAACACAGTATTCTTCCTGGCCATTCCTTGAAAAGTAGAATATTCAATCATTAAAAGGTGTTTTATTATTCCAAATACTTGTTCTCATTTTTCTAAATTAAATGTAAAATATTATAATATATTTAAACTCAACTCTGAAAGGTGTAATTTTGGGAGCAGCCTCTTGCAAAAATGCACCTTGAAGTTTACCTGCATTTCACCCTTATGGTGGGACCCTTCTCCAGATCCTCGCTGTGCAGGGATGCTTTGTGCACCGGGCTGCCCTTAACCCCTAAGTCATAGTTCTGTCACAATTTGAAAGGAAACCTAGTAGGTGAAGTTTTCGGTGTTCTGGAAATCTAATTTGTGCTCTCATCAATTCCTCCATGAGGGGCATTTCACATGCTTTTGTTCTATTTTACAGTTTTGTAGCCTTGCAAATAAGTTACTGTGGTTTCTTTTCCTGACTAAGGTTAATTCCAGCTTACTGTTCTTCATATTCTGGAAAGCCCTTCACGCTCCATTAATTTATGTATAAAATTACAGGTGAAAGGAGGAGGATATGATCAAAAGGTGAATGAAACAGTAAGTGTGGTAACGACTAAAACCACTGAGATTGGGCAGAAGACATGGGGAATCATGAAAGGTGTCATGGCCATTGCTTCACAGAAAGTCGAAGAATACGCAAAGGAAGGTGGTATAAACTGGAAGGCAGATGACCTTCAGCAGAATACTGTTCATCGGAACGGCTATTATCAGCAGTTTGGCGCTAAAGGCGGCGACGGTTGGGATTCGTTGAACGATCAATCAAGCTTGCGACACAATTCTTCAGGCTCCTGGGATGATTGGGATGAGATGGGCAAGAATTCTAAAGCAGAATCTGACAAGAGGAATCGTGGCAACGAAGATTGGGCCGGGTGGGATGATGTGAAGGACGATGACTATAACAACAAGCATCATGGTTCATCGAGCAACAATGGCACCGATCTCGTCGGAAAGCCCGGTTCTCGGTGGTCTGACGGAGGCTTCCTCTAGTGCTTCAGCTTAATCCCAGCTCCAGCCATTTGTTTGTTCCCTTCAATATGGTCTGGTAAGAAATCATGGGTTGTGTTTATGCTAAATTTATACTGGTAAGAAACCATGTTGCCCTACAATAGTGTATATGGTGAGAAAACATCATCTTTGTACTGTTTGCTGATTCTAGGACTTCATGTTTTTTTTTCTTTTCTTGTGTACTGAACCTCAGTCTCTTTGTTTAGAATTTTATTTAATATTCTTTTGATGGGAGTATCAACATTATTGTATTGGGTTCTTGGTCTGTTCAGTTTCACCTGTAGGAGTTCAAGGTTGTGTTTGGCGCAGCTTATCGCAGCTTATTTGTACTGGTGAGGTTGGACAAAATCGTCATTGTATATTTGATATGACAAATGTTATTACCGTTATCAAAAAAGAAACTAGTTTGGGGCATAAGATTTTGATATGACAATGATATTTTGGTCCAATCTCACCGGAGCAAATAAGCCGCGATAAGCCGCGCCAAATGCAGCCCAAGTTGCTGATCCAATATTAGCTAATACTGTTAGAGGAGATAGTCTGCTGGTAAAATTTGGGCGCTGCTATCCGCACCGCAGTTTTGGCTATTCGCACCACACTCTCCTAAATTTTCGTGTCTTTTGAAAATACGTCTTGTACATGCATTTTTAAGAAAAGTGTTCAACACGAAAGTTGAAATCTCGATGAGATCTACAACTTTCGTGTTGAACATTTTTCTTAAAATTGCATGTACAAGTTGTATTTTGGAAATACGACATGATTTCGCGTCTTTTGGAAATAAGTCTTGTACATGCATTTTTATGAAAAATGTTTAACACAAAAGTTGTAGATTTTGTCGCGATGTACAACTTTCGTATTGAACACTTTTTCTAAAAAAGCATATGCACAAGGCGTATTTTATAAAGACGAGAAAAATTATAAGAAAGTACGGTGCGAATAGCCAAAACTGCGGTGCGGATAGCAGCGCCCTAAAATTTTAGGCGATTGATATTCATACACCCATAAGGATTATTCCTACCCCTCATTTCAAAAAATAAAATAAAAAACTAAATATACCCCCACATTTTTTCAAACAATTCACAATCTCCCCGCCACACTCACACTGCCCCTGAATTCTTGGGCATCACTATAGCCAAAGAACCCTAAAGCACCTAACTTGCGACTCCGGCGAGTCCGCCGGCAACTGAACTTTGATCTGTATGAGTTTGACTGGACTCATCAGGAAGCTTTGCAGTGCGCAGGCTCTGAAGCGGCCGAGCGTGACATGCTTGTAGGAAGGAGGTTCCTTCTCCTTGTTTGGATCACAGGCTATTGAGAATAATGGCATATGCTTTGTGGGGGTACATTTAGTTTTTTTTAGTGTATGAATATCAATTCCCAAATTTTATTCTCTAATTATGTTTAATAAAGTGACTTTTTGATGTAACAATAGTTTTATGTTATTGTCAATAATTCCTTAAACTTTAGAAATAAGTGAATAACATCCTTAAATTTATTTTTCCATCCTACTCATCCTAAGTCATTTTAAAAGGTTTAAGTTAATTATGGGGTAAAACAAATTTTGTAAGTAAAATATTTAAAATAAAAATTGTAATATATTGCGTAAATATGATAAGTATAATTAAGGTTAAAATGTAAGTTTTAAATATATATGTAGATAAAAAAGATAATGATTTTGCGTATTTTTGATAAATATGAGAGATCAAATATATTTAATGTTTTTTGTACATAATATAAAAACTCTCCTACACCATTCTAACACAATTTCTAATGATCCGGGAGGCTGCTTGAGGCCGGGGGGCCTCGGCCGGCCCTTGCGGGGCCGGCCGAGACGAGGCCGCACAGGGTTGGGAGGCCTTGGCCAGCCCCTAAGTGGGACGGCCACAGCGAGGCCCTCACAGGGGCCGACCGCGGGGAGGTAGGGGTCGGCCGGCGCCGCCGGCTGGCGGCGGTTGGGTCGTGCGCGAGATCCGGTGCGCGGTAGTTATCGCGTGGATCAGGTGCGCAGATCGCACGTGCGGTGGTTACTCGCGTAATTTCTCACGACTTTAGTGGAGGGAGAGTTGGTTATGTGCAACCCGATTTTCCTTATAAATTGGGGTTGGTTCCATCAAATATAATGTATTAAATATAATTAAAAAAGGAATAATTTTTAATGAAGGAAAAAAATTATTATAAAAACTAAATTTTAGAATAATTTACTCCATAATTTATTTTATCCTTAATTATCGTGAACAAATTTAAAAATTTTATTTAGACAATATATTTAAAAAGTTTATTTCAAATATTTTAATTATAATTTTCATTTTATTCCTTAATTATCTTAAAACTTAAATTTTATGATGCTTTATGATGAGTATAGTGAAAAATAAAGTTAATGAGAGTTATTCATCTATTTCTTTAGAAAAATTATTGATAATAACATAAAATTATGAGGGATTATCAACAATTTATTTGTTTTCTATATCTACTTTTTTATATACTGGGCAAAATATCATCAATTCTAATGAGTCATCACTTTTGATGAACTCCCATTAGTGTAACTTTGTATTGCTTATCATTTTATGTTTTGTATTTTAAGGAATAATTATGAAAACTTCCCTTGGAAGTTAGTATAATTATAGGTTGCACTCGGGGGCGGATTTAGAGGGGACCCGAGGGACATTGCCCCCTCTCTCATTATTTTTCAAAATAGTTAGTCGATTTGGATTACTTTCGTCGAGGTAATGAATTTTGACTACTTATATATCAAAAACGGTGGACAGATGATGAAGAAGTAACTCCAATAAGATTGAAACGTTCAATTTTTTGTTTGTTTGAGCAAGTTAATGTCTGACCCCATTGTTAAATTTTTAGAACCCAGTGACGTATTTTTATGATGTGGGCCGGACATTGAAAAAAAATTATCGTGCACTCGATGCACATGAGTTAAGTGCATCGAGCACAATCGTTTGATCTAAACCATCTATATATTAAATTATGTTTTGCATCGTTTGATCTAATATATTTAACAAATTATTTCATCTTTTTCTGATTTCGAAGTTCATCTAAGAATATCCCGTTAACTGTTTGATGTTTGATACACACTACAATGATATTTCAAAAATTATGTTATATCTAGGGGTGCAAGTTGAGTTGAGCCGGCTCGAAAGCTCGATGAGCCGGCTCGAAAAAAGCTCGACTCGAGCTCGAGCTCGACGAACTCGATTACGAGTCGAGCTCGAGCTCAAATATTAATGTTCATGAGCTCGCGAGCCGGCTCGCGAGCTTTTATTTACAATTTTTTTAAAAAAAATATATAGAAAATAAGAATATATATATATATATATATATATATATATATATATATATATATATATATATATATATATATATATAAAGAAAATAAAGCTCATGAGCCAAAAATCTCGCGAGCAGCTCGAGCTCGAGCTCGAAACTCGAGCTCGAGCTCAATAAGTTAGCATTGATCTCGAGCTCGAGCTGGGATAAATGAGCTCGTCGAGCTCGAGCTCGAGCTCGAAATGAAAAGCTCGAGCTCGAGCTCGAGCTCGAAATGAAAAGCTCGAGCTCGAGTTCGATAAGTTGGCATTGAGCTCCAGCTCGAGCTGGGATAAATGAGCTCGTCGAGCTCGATCTCGAGCTCGAAATGAAAAGCTCGAGCTCGAGCTCGAGCTTGGAAATTTTGCCAAGCTCGCCTCGAGCTCGACTCGTTTGCACCCCTAGTTATATCTTACATTACCAAGCCAGAAACTCGCGAGAGATTCAATATTATACGTAGGGATCCGGATCCCCTGGAGTTCCTGCGGGAACTCCAGGGGGTGGAGTTCCAGTTTTGCGAATCACTCGAGTGGAATCAAAAGAAATGATTAACGTTAAAGTTGTTGATCTCTCTGAGACGAATTCTTTCATGTTGAACATTTTTTGATTTGAAGTCGTTTAGACCTCCGATTTGAGCTCCAAAAAAACTCACTACAAAAAAATTTAATTTAATATTTTTCGGAGTGAGTTTTTTCGGAGCTCAAATCGGGGGTCTAAACGACTTCAAATCAAAAAATGTTCAACATGAAAGTTATTCGTCTCGGAGAGATCAACAACTTTCATGTTAACCATTTCTTTTGATTCCACTCGAATGATTCGCAAAACTGAAACTGCACCCCCTGAAATTCCCGCAGGAACTCCAGGGGATCTAGATCCTATATGTAGAGCGTGCTACACCGAAGCTTATACTCTTAACATTTAATTAACTACAAGTCTGAAATTTCAGATTGCTTTAGCTTGGGCTATTAAAGAAAGCAACCTTTGATAAGAGATTTGGGGTTTTTTTGGCGTTGTGGTGGCGCTCGTGAATGTGGTGATTAAACCGTTGTTCGTTGAATCACCTGTTATCCTCCGAGCCATTCTCTTTCTCTCTCTCTCCTAATAACTGTAACGAGAGGCGACCAGTTGCCATCGAGTTCTTCAAAAAACTCCATGCAACAACCAACAAATAGTGAAGGTTTGATTGACACAACTTCAATCACGCGATTTTTCACCCAGTTGACAGGTTTTTCAGGTTTAAAAAATTGCCTTGTATCATTTCCTTTTTCCGTGACTGTTTGCATGCACGACCGCTCCCGGGCTAAGGCGATTTCGGTCTAACAGGAACCTTGATCGATCCGCAACAATTATATTGATAATAGATTAAAATTTTATTAAAGTTAATAAGATTCAGTTTGTTCGACTTGTTTCAACATGACATTTTGAATTGTGAACCGAACAGAATCACATGATTTTTTATTTTAAAAATGGAACTATGATCGAACCATAGACTACTAAACCTGAATTGAATCGTACTGTTTGACTTGATTTGGTTCAGTTACACAATTCAATTATGCGGTTCAGTATGGCTGCCGGGTCAGGTTGAATAAAGTGCGTGACTAAATATACATGTTGTAACATGCAACACCCAAAAATGAAATACATGCCGCTACACGTTACCGTGCAGTGCGATCCAATGGATGCGAGCACGCAGAGATCATGCACATCTCAAATCCACTGCACACATCTTAACGCAAGCACATATCTCTATACGACCTGAAATATGCTCGCAGCCATTGGATGGTCGCACTGCACCGTAAAGTCGAGGATCCTATAATTGGATATAGTTAATGGGTTTTGTTTAAGGCTTCATTTGTTTTAGCGGTGGCGGGTCGATCCGGCGGGTGGAAACAGAGAGTTCGAACAGAGCTTTTGGGGGAGTTTCTCAAGGCGGGTGGGTGAAAACGGAGCAAATGCCGCCAGAGGTTCATTTGTCTACCCTGCTTCCGAAGGCGTTTGCCCAAAATAGAATTGCGAAACGCTCAAACAAATAGAGTCTAGGATGTTCATAATTATTCCTTCCTCATTAAAATAAATAGTTAAATATATTAATAAGCCACCGCCCCGGACCCCAGTAGACCCCACTGCCCGCGGGCAGGCCTCACATTTCTTCGCTGCTTTCTAAAGTCCTGCCGATCCTACAATTCCGGAGACCCCCTCCTCTCTCTGCGAGAACGAAACCCTAGATTTTCTCCACCGCGCTCTTCTGTTCTCCACCCGATTAAACTCAGAAAATATGGTATTATCTCTTATCTTTCTCGAATTTTAAGGATTTGTGATAGTTTTCTTCTCTTCACTCTTTGAATTTTTTGTCTATTTTTACTCTCTTCTCCTGTTTAATTTGCGATTTGTATTTCTATTCTTCACGAGATTTCTGTTTATATAGCGGCAAAATATGTAATCTCTGTAGCTTCTGTTCTGATCGCTTGGACTGAGCGGGCTTGTGGTTCAGATCTAATCTAGGTCTCGATGGAGCTGTGTTTTCTCTTTGAATTTGCCTAGGCCGATTTCTATTTCGTCATTTGGTATCTCTTTTATGTTTGATTTAACGGGCATGGAATTATGGATCCTTTGTAATAGGGAAAAAGCAGACTTGATTTGTAGTAAACATTCTTGCAGATTTCACTTCCATTTCCATGTTTATAGCTAGCTATCTTTACTAATCCTGTTATATCTTATGATGGACTTGTTTGATCCTAGTCCCTTGAATTAGTACTTTGCTTGTACTGTATTGATTCTTATGACCAGGTTTCTGTGTAATCAAAGAGCATCATTTGGTATCTCTTTTCTGTATGATTTAACGGGCATGGAATTATGGATCCTTTGTAATAGGGTTGAAAAAAGCAGACTTTCTGTATTTGTAGTAAACATTCCTTGCAGATTTCACTTCCATTTCCATGTTTATAGCTAGCTATTCCTTTACTAATCCTGTTATATCTTATGATGGACTTGTTTGATCCTAGTCCCTTGAATTAGTACTTTGCTTGTACTGTATTGAGTTCTTATGACCAGGTTTCTGTGTAATCAAAGAGCATCATTTGGTATCTCTTTTCTGTATGATTTAACGGGCATGGAATTCTGGATCTTTCGTAATAGGGTTGAAAAAAAGCAGACTTTGTGTATTTGTAGTAAACATTCCTTGCAAATTTCACTTTCATTTCCATGTTTATAGCTAGCTATTCCTTTACTAATCCTGCTATATCTTATGATGAGCTTGATTGATCCTAGTCCCTAGAATTAGTACTTTGCTTGTACTGTATTGAGTTCTTATGACCAGGTCTCAGTGTAATCAAAGAGCATGATTTGGTATCTCTTTTGTATGATTTAATGGTCATGGAATTGTGTATCTTTCGTAATAGGGTCGAAGAAAGCAGACTTTGTATATTTGTAGCTAACATTCCTTGCAGATTTCACGTTCATTTCCATGTTTATAGCTAGCTATTCCTTTACTAATCCTATAATATCTTTTAATGAACTTGTTTGATCCTAGTCCCTAGAATTAGTAGTTGCTTGTATTGTATCGAGTTCTTATGACCAGGTCTCAGTTTAATCAGAGAGCATGAAAGGTCGTAGTAGTGAGATCAAATTGCATGCTTCTCTATTTATATGTTGTTTTGATGATGCTTGTAGTTCTAAAGTACTATGAAGGTCCGGTTTTGTTATTGTTTCATTGAATCTTTTGTGTTTCAAAGAGAATGGGCATTTTCTTGCATTAAAACTTGCAGGCTAATTCAGCTTCGGGGATGGCTGTGAATGATGAGTGCAAGTTAAAATTCCTCGAGTTGAAGGCGAAGAGAACCTATCGGTTCATAATTTACAAGATCGATGAGAAATCGAAGCAGGTTACTGTGGAGAACGTTGGCGAACCTAGCTTGAATTATGAGGATTTCACTGCCAATCTTCCTGCAAATGAATGCAGATACGCTGTTTTTGATTTCGACTTTTTCACGGAGGAGAATGTCCCTAAAAGCAAAATATTTTTCATTGCATGGTGATCTCTTGTATTCTCTTTAAATTCTCTTATTCCCATGCTTGTATATTAGTCATTCCATGTTGAGTTTTTTTCTGTTTTGTTTCATTTTCTGTGAAGGTCTCCTGACACATCCAAAGTGAGAAGCAAGATGCTTTATGCGAGCTCCAAGGAGAGATTCAAGAGGGAGCTGGATGGAATCCAGGTGGAGTTACAAGCAACCGATCCCTCCGAGATCCATCTGGATGTGATCAAAGGTCGTGCCAATTGACCGTCTTCTACTGTCTTCTGCATTGGGTATATCTTTGTTGCAGTGAGATCTCTGAAATGTTTATATTTCATGGTATGGTGGCTTTTTACACATTACAATTTGGCTTGTTGCTGATGCTTTTGCTATATTGCATGATAAGCTGTGGTGTTTTCTGTCCGGTCCTCATCGATATGCATGCAGACAATTTGTTATCTCGAACTATGTGATTTTTCAGTCCGATTTGATGTCCACCGTCTATTTATATCTCAGCCTATGTTTCATTGCTGTTTTTAACTCATGAATATTTTGAGAGATGAGAGCTTTCATTACAAGTTCAGGTGAAAATAAGTCCCCCCAAACGGAGCCTTAATCTTGATATGTCAGAGTCAGCTCTCTGGGGTCTTATAGTTCAAATTTGTAGCATGGATTGCTTGTTTAATACTTATATAGTTTAACATTTTGTTATCATAGGAGCATAGAATGACAATGTTATCGCAGTAGATTGCATTTGAAATAGTTGGATTTTATAGCCATGCATTTACATGTTCGGGATTTGATTATATCATTTCTGAACTCTAATAGCTTATTAAAATATCATAACGAGGACCTACAATTATAACAGCGTGAGCGTTGCATGATAAAAGTGTTCTTGATAGCCAAATTAATTACCCCAGAAGAACTGAGAATGTTACAATGGATGCATAGAAAGATTAGGAAATTTGTATCAAAAAATTAATTTATTTGGTAGGAAATGTGAGTAGAATCTATTGAAGATGTGATACTACAACAACAATGCTCAAGCTTTATCCTACTATAGTGGGGTACTTGGGGTCGGCTATATGGATTCTTTGTCACCATTGTGACCTATCTTTAGTCATAATCTCACTAATGCCTAAGTAACATCATGCGATCATGTCTTGTAGTTTCATTCCAAGTCTTTATTTGTTTAATCCTCTCCCGTTTAACATACCTAGTGACTAAACTCTCACAACGCCTAACGGGTGCCTCTAATGGTCTCCTTTGTATGTGTCCAAACCATCTTAGTCGAGCTTCTTGCATCTTCTCTGCAATTGGTGTCATTAGTGCCTTATCCCTGCCACATTTATTGATGATGTGATAATTAAAAATAAATTCAGAAAGATTTGTAGGTTAAAAGTGTTTTGTTTAAACTTAGATGCATTGAAATTAAAGATAAATGAATCTTATTTAAAGATGAAGAGATTAATGAGAGATGAGACACTACTAAACTATTAAATAAATGTTACAAGAGAAATATTATTTGAAAGGGGATAATACTCAATAGTTAAAATAATGAGATATATTATACTGCTGATTTCAAAAAAAAAAAAATGAAGTTAGCTTAGAAGAAAAGATGCATAAATGTAAGAATTTAGGTTTTGATGAGATACCTATTGAGATTTGTACAATTATGGTGAAGTACATTATTTTGGTTGTCATGCCTTTTTAATGGATTTTTTATATGAACAATAAAAAACAAAATGGATATTCAAGATGTTGTTAAATATAAAGGAATCAAAATTTTGAAGTACATAATTTTGTGAAAAATAGTATGGAGCATAACATTACATTAATTTCATTGAATCAATTTGGTTCCACAATTATTGAAAACTATAGATAGCAAAGCAAACTTTTTGAATGTTTTTTGTCTATCAGGGCTATAATACCGGTTGAAATATTTTATATAAAGGCCCATCCAATGACACATTGGAGAGCCCATTACTGTATAAAATTTAGTCACACATCTCAGGATGGAGGTGTAGCTTCACGTCTCCTTCATATATATATATATATATATATATATATATATATATATATATATATATATACATACAAATACTTGAAGTTGAACTTCACGATACTATGAAGAAAATAATAAGATATTAAACTTTTCCTTTTTATTTTCATGTATTTCGTATTTCTCCACATGGTATCAGAGCTATCGATTCCTTGGCCTCTGCACGATTGAGTCCTTGCTCTCGTGCTTCTTTCACTTCGGGCGGACTCCATAACAGAACCCGCCCAGATCCCCCGTGTGGACTCCCTAACAGAATATGCCCGGACCCCCGTGCGAACTCCTAAACAGAACTCACCTGGACCGTCCTTGCTCCTTCTGTGCCTCCTGCTTAGACCCTCATCTTTTTTATAGGCCTCATGTGCTGCTTGCTGGGATCCACCGTCGCTCTGCTAACCACTCAAAATCCGTGCGTGCGTTTACTTCTTGCAAGCACCACACTATGCAGACTCCTTCCTAGATCAGCCGTAGAGACCGCGCTCCCTCTCCTACCCGCAAAATCACTTGGACCTCTCCACTTTTCCTTGCGGGACTTTCTTTGTGGCTGCCCAGATCTCCCTTGTTTAGGCTATCTCCGCAGCCGTTCGGACTCCCCGCAGTGCTCGTTGGTTCCTATTTGACCAGTTCACGCAGCCTTTCTATTGCAACCACTCGGACTCCCCGGTGTGAGCAGGTCAGGCGGCCTTCATATTTCCACCTCTTCGACTCCTATCTAACTCGTGCAACGCGATTTCCTTTACCTTGGGCGGCTACTCTTTTAGTCCCAACATTTTCCTTGTTGCCAGCCTATCATGGGCACCCCTGCGACTTCTTCTCTTACCCCGTCTTCTCTCCCTAACATGCGGGATGAACTTCGGATTATAACTATCTCCCTCAATAGGAAGAATAAGTTTGTGGAATGGGATCACTCGGCATGACATGTCCTTTAAACCAAAGGTTTGCTTCCTCGTATTACCCGTGCTCCACCTACTAATCCTACAGAATATTGCATCTTTGGTGATGGTTGGGTTCAGTGTTGACTTCTCAATTCTATAGAGGTTGAACTATACTGTATGACCATGTACTACGAGACTGTCAAAGCCATGTGGGATGAGCGTCAGTCCCTTTACTCCTGCTAGGACAGTCTCCAACATCTTTTTTATATCTTTACTCAGCTCCAGGCTGTTGACCCTGTTGTGACAGAAGACCTAATTTTCTTTGTTACCATGCCCAAGATCCTCATTGAGGCATTGCTTAGGCACGAATCCCCTCAAATTTTGTTGTTCAGTTCGCGCAGGAGGAGGTTGTGGCATTGCTCTCATGATGGCAAGACTACCTCCCCATTTTCACATTACCCGGGCGACCATCCACTCCTCTCCCACTATTTCGTCTCTCTCTGATGTGTACTACATGACCCTTAAAGTCACTTCGCCTCCTGAAGTGGACTCTAAAGCTACCAACCACATCACCTCACACAAATCATTCAAATACTTCGTCGAAGTTTATCACCGTGGCCAATGATGATACCACCACGGTCTGCAGTTCTTGGGATGTGCCTCTCACTCCATCTCTTCTTTGCTTTGTCCTTCATGTTCTTGGCTCCCAGTTTAATCGTCTCTTTGTCAGTCATTTAACTCAGGACCTTGATTGATCACTCATGTTTTCTTAGTCTTCTTTTGTGATGCATGGTCAATGGACTCAAAATATCATTGGTAGGGGCGACTCTCTAATGGGTTGTACTCTCTGGATCTTACATTTTTGGTTCTCTCCCCCGTCACATCCACTGACTGACACCGACATCTTGGAGTCCTCTGCCTATTGTCAGGCGTGTTCTTCCCGATTTTTCTTTTTCTTATTTTTAAGGTCAACTATATATTTACAGGAAACATCATTCTACTTTTTCTCCTCACTGAACTCAAAACATTGATCCTTTTGATTTAGTGCATTTATATGTTTGGGGACCCTACAAAGTGGCTAGTGTCTCTTGCTATTTTTATTCTATTACTTTTGTTGATGATCATTCTTGCATGACGAGGATGTATTTGATCTATGGATGCTCTCAGTTGCTGCGGATCTTTCACTATGCTGTCATTGAGACTAAAACCCAGGTCTCACGCTCTTTTAAAATTTTAGAACCGATAATACTCGTGTATATTCTTATCATAGTTTTCAAGACACCAGTAATACCATTGGCGTAATCCACCAAACCTCTTGTTCCTATACGCCGCAACGGAACGGTGTTGTCAAGCGAAAAAAGCATCACCCCATCAAGGTTGTCATGTATCTCATGTTCCAAATACATGCTCCTCCCGTCTATTGGCATTTCGCAGTATCCACCGCCTGCTACCTCATTAATCTCATGCCCTCTTCTGTTCTGAATTTTACCAACATTTTCCATCCTCTTTCCCAACACCTCCCCTTTCACGTGTCTTCGACTGTTTCTGCTTTGTTCATCATCTTTGCACTGTCGTGGATAAGCTAGCTCTCTTTGCGACCAAATCTATATTTGTTGGTTATTCTTGTACCCAGAAGGGCTGCATCTGTTACTCCCTTGTTGAAAACCTGTCACATTTGTCGATGTCACCTTCCTTAAAAATCAATCATTCCACCAATCTGAACCTCCTATCACCTCCTCTCCATGTCATCCACATCCTCACGTGTCTACCTTCACTGATTCACCTTCTCTGCTACCCACTCCTCCGGTTGTGCCCCCCGTCGCTACCTCCTCTTCTTTGTGTTTACGCAGGCCGACTTCCTCGATCTGCCGCCCCACGATAATCGTCACTGGCTATTAATGCTTCAGAGACTGCTAATTAGGCACTAGCCTCTACCGCTTACCCTCTTTCATACTATGTCTCTTTGCATCGCTTATCACCAACGCTTCACAGGTTTGCGACCTCTTTGTACTGTATTTTCACCCCTTTTCTCTACATGAGGCTCTTTGTATTCCGAGGTGGCGGGTCGACGAGCCTCCATGGATGAGAAAATGGCTTCCCTGTGGGCTAATCACACTTGAGACATTGCCCCTCTTCTTTCAGGCCAGACATATGTTGGATGACAGTGGGTCTTCACTGTTAAGCATGGTCTTGATGGGGTGGTTGAACGTCTGAAAGCTCTTCTTCTGGCTTGTAGCGTGACCTCGACTATGAAGAGACCTTCTCACCTTTCGCAAAGATGAACACTTCCCGGGTCCTGATTTCATTAGTTGTTCATCGATATTGGCCGTTACATGAACTCGACATCAAAAATGCTTTCTTGAATGGAGACCTCGTTGAAACTATCTACATGCAGCATCCTCCTGATTATGAGACCATGAGAGTGTCTTTCGTATGCCATCTCATGAAATCTCACAATGATCTCAAACAATTTCCTTGGGTCTGGTTTGATAAGTTCAGTCAGGTTGTTCATGATGTTGGCTTCACTCAGAGCTTAATTAACTTTTCTTTATTCACTCGTCACTGCTCGACAGACACAATGATCCTTTAGTCTATGTTGATGATACTCTCATCATGGACGATTAACTCAATAGTCAATAGTATAACTATGATCAAGATGCACCTGACATTTGAATTTTAGACTAAGGATTTGGGGTCTCTTCGATATTTTCTTGGCATCGAGGTGGCTTGTCATCTTGATTGTCTCGTTCTATTTCAACGGAAATACAATTTTGATCTACTCCATGGCGCTGTCTACTCTGGATGCAAGACTGCTGATACTCATATGAATGCCAATCATAAGTTTTGCGCTCATGCATCCAATTCTGATCTTCACCTCCCTAACCCAGAGTACTATCATTGTCTTGTGGGCAAGCTCATTTACGCTACAATTGCGAGACCTGATATATCCATTGTCGTTGGAGAGGTCAACCACTTTATTCATTCTCCACGAATCTCCCATCTCCAGGTTGTTGAGTGCATCCTTCAATATCTGAAGATTGCTCCAGGACAACGGCTTGTGTATAAGCCGTCCTCTTTATCACTTGTTGCCTACTCTGATGTTGACCATCTCTTGATGATCGCTAATCCCTAAGTGGCTACTGCACATACTTTAGTGGACATATTGTCACCCGCAGGAGCAAAAAGCACACCGTGACTGCACGATCATCTGCGAAAGCTGAGCATCGATCAACGATTTATGTCGTTTTAGAATTCACATGATTGGAGTCTTTCTGAGTGATCTGGGTGTGAAAATCCCCTCTCCGACACTCTCTTCTGTGACTGCCAAGATGCTATTCATATGCCAAAAATCCTGTCTTCCATGAACGTGCCAAGCACATCGAGATCGATTGTCGTTTTATTCGGGAAAATGTTTAACTGTGTGTGTGTCAAAGAAACATTGAAGTTATAGTAGATACCTATGATAGAGGAGGACTGGTATAGAAGTAGCTGTGGAATGAATAAATAATTTTCTGAGTATGTTCTTGCAGATTTTTTTATTGATGCCTTAATTCTAATTGACTAGACTTCTATTGAGTTGAGTGGAAATTAGAAGAATGGAAATATTCTTTTGAGGATGGTGTTGTAGGATTTTCGGGCTTTGCCCGGCCCGGGCCGGGCATCGGCCCAGGCTAGCCCCCAAAATCAGGGCCCTGTGATAAATTAGGCTTTCGCCGGGCGGGCTCGGGCCGGTTTGCAAAAGCCCGGGAGAAAGGGCCCGGGCTCGGCCGGTTTGCAAAAGCCCGGGCCCGATCAGGCCCGGTCCGGGCCGGCCCGATCGGGCCTTTTGGGCAGGCCTAGGCTGAACTGAAGATGCTAAAATAGTGTGATAAATTAGAAAAAGAAATCAAGGAATGACATTGTTATAAGCAGTATAATGACTAAACGCAGTCTATTTGTATTCACAATCCAATAATTAAACAACCAAACCACATAAGCAAACCAAACCAAACTGCACGGTTTGGTTTGGTTTTAGTAGCCTATTGTTTGGTCACAATTTCATATATATTTAAAAACTATGTGGTACGGTTTGGTTCATAATTCGAAATGTCAAATCGAACCGAACCATATTAACTTCAATAAAATTTAAATCTATTATCAATATAGTTAAGGAATGGCATGGTTATAAGCAGTTCTATAATAGCTAAATGCAGTCTATTCGTATTCACAATTTGATGAATTTAAATGTTTTTAGAACTACAAATTAGGGTTGCAAGTCGGAACCAACCAAATCACATAACCGAATCAAACTAAACCAAACCGCATGACCGGATTGAACTAAACCAAACCAAATGGTTCGGTTCAGTTCGATTTTAGTAGCTTATGGTTTGGTCACAGTTTCGTTTTTTTTAAAAAAAACCGTGTGGTTCAGCTCGATTCACATTTCAAAATGTTAAACCGAGTCGAACCGAACCGAATCATATTAATTTTAATAAAATTTTAATCTATTATCAATTTAATTAGGTCTTAACTCATATTACAACTTACATAGAAGTCAGTTTTCGGTTTCATAATAGGTCACTAGTGACAATAATCTAAATTTTGCATGTTCTAATAATACTTCATGTTCCTTTCCAATATTAAATGTTTCATGTATTTACTTACGGTTCCAATGGTGTAAGCGGTTCGGTTCGGTTTCAAATTGTTGAAACTGCACGTGGGTGGTTCAGTTAGCGGTTTAAATCAAAAATCGAACCAAACTGAACCATTACAGACCTACTACGAATAGTCATTTTGGCTGTTTCTAGGATTGCCAATAGCCATTGTAGGACTTCTAATAACATTCCTAAAAGGTAATATAGTAGAAGCTAGACAATAATCATTTTACCACTATTTGCAAAATTTAAAATTAACATCTCAGAACTTAGGAACCATACAGTAAATACAACTCTGCACAAAGCATAATATTGATGGTGGCAATGATTAAACAAATACTGTTGTATTGAAGTTATGCTTTGAAATCTTGTGGTGTTACTGCTGGATGCGTATGCGTGGTGTGTGCTATACTGCACCGTGCAGTGCAGTACGTCCAACAGTTGCGAGTGCATCTATCTCGCACACGTATCTTGGCGCGAGTGCTGATGCACTGATAGCCATTGGATGATGCACTGCATGATGCAGTACAACACCTTCCCTTTTTTTATTCTATTGTTTATGTAGCTCATAGTGAATATGAGTGCATTTTTTTGGTGCAGTATATATTGGGATTATTTCAAGGTTTTGAAAACCGGATCGGACATCGAACCGGCGAAGGGAGAGGTTCAAGGTTGAACCAGTTCAACCGGTTCAACCGGGGTTGAACCGTTATATATATAATATATATCGGAATAAGGGAAATACGCATAACGCGTATTTTAAAATGTATGCGCGAGGCTCGCCGGCCATGAAATAAATATATAATAACATAATTTTTATTTTATACGCAAAAATATAATTGAAAAAAAATAAAAATGAGAGGATTCGTCATATTTGATCACTTTTTATGCAATCTTTAACAAATTTTATAACTACTTGAAAAAACATGTACTAATTAAATAATAAAGAATGAGATAATATTTGATAAATATGACCGTCACACGTCTGACTTGACTGTCAAGTATACATTAATATGCATGTGTTTTTATTATATAGATTTTTTTTTTATAATATGTATTAATCTATATGTATATAATATATTTTAAAAGCATTCATCAAAGACCAAATGATTGAGTGACTTGTTTCCTTGCTTGATTTTGAAGTGGTATGGGTTCAAAACCTGCCGCCCCCCTCATTTTCGATATTAAATTTTGGGCGTCATGGCCCGCCCGGTTTTAGGAAAGCCGGTCCGGTTTACGGTTGGGCGGTTCAACCGACCGGTTTTCTGGATTTTACCCGGTTCTGAGCGAGGCCGGTTTTAGAGGCTTGACCGGACCGCCCGGGTGACCGGTCCGCGGTCCGACCGGTCGAACCGGCCGGTCCGGTTCTTAAAACGCTGGATTATTTTGTATTTTATTTTATTTTTAATGAAATTGTAAGAAGCAGCTGCTGAACCTTGTTCTGAATCTTAAAAAAAATCAACACCCAGAGATAAACGTATATTCTGTTTGGCTCAGCTGAAGCGATTGGAGGAGCAGTGTTGGAAGGCAATGATGTTGAAATCTGATTTTTGCAGAGTGGTGAGAAAATCAGGGAAGCTCTTCAAAAGAACTATGGTTTTAGTGTTGTTTGGAAAAATATTATATATTGATAAATTTATTTACAAAATAATATAAGTATAAATTAAATAATATAAATAAAAATATGGTTATATTGATAATATAATTATAATGAAAATAATGTTCCATATCTCCTCTGTGAGGTTGCATAAGGTTTGGAAAAAATTGCAGTTTTGGCAGTGAAACATTGGCTGATATCTCTTCTCAAACAGTGATCTTCTCAAGGTTTTGGATGCATGTTGGGATTAGTGTATTTTTTCTCCTAAATTATATTTTGAAGCTTGAAGATATATATTTTTTATAAAATAATTGACTTAATATAAATTATGGTATTTTATAGTCATTTTAAGTATTCATATGTATATATTTTGGAATAAAATCAGTTGTTATATTTGCAATATCATTTTGGGCAGAGACAATTAGCATAGCTAACTATGTTTTTAATAAAAGTCTTATTCATAAAATTTAGAGTAAGACTCCGTTTAGGTGGATGACTTATTCCAACTCATGATGAGTTAAAGCGCCGGCGAAAGGAAGGAGAGCGGTCTGAAAACAGATCGGTTAAGGCAGCCTATCTGCGAAGATCGCTCTGTTCTTCACGCAACTAGACGAGAAGTAGAGACCTCGTATATTTGCGATTTTTTGAAAGTATTCGACATTCCTGCATGTAATCTTTTCCTAAATATAAAAAATTTGAGACTTAGGCACCGGTGGCGGGTCGTTTGGCGGAAGGCGGTGGGCGTCTCAATTGCTTCATTTGTTTATAAACGGAGGGGCAAAACGCCGAACCAAATAGAGGCTCCGTTTGGCACGGTGATTGCTATTGTAAATGCATGGGTTAAAATGTCATTCGTTAAGGATCATCGAACAAACATGATTCGTTTGAACGTAAAAGTGGATGAAGTTTCTTAAGTGGGCATTAACAAATGTCAATTTAATCCTGTGTTCATGACCGCCACCACCATGCCAAACGGAGCCTTACCCGCTTACCCACTGCTAGATGTTATCGCGTTCGCGCCTCCACTGTGACTATGGAAATCATGCCCGTACGGTCAGCGCAAGAGCAAGCTCTCGCATAAAGAGTCGACGTGCTGGAGCGGGAGATGCGAAAGGGACCCATTTATAGCTTGATGCGAACAGGGCCCACTTATAACCTCCATAATATCATGCGATATTATGGAGGATATAACTTGGTGGAAAAGGGCCCACTTATAACCTCCATAATATCATGTGATAAATAAGAAGACAACTGCTCCCAAACGTCATCCAACAATTTCTTTGAAAACAAAGGATTAACGTTTTTATAAATAGATCGCTTGCGTGCATTCAATTTTGGAAGAGCCTTTAATTTTTTTTGTTCAATTGCATTTTCCTTCATCAAGACCTACTTAAAATGAGATGGATCACGCTTTGTGGATTTTGAGTTATCACTAAATTTCTTGTAGCTCCCTTTAGACCTATCTTTTAAATACAATTTAATTAAATGCTCAGTTGTTTGGCTTGTTGCTGGATTAATGAATTCGCGCAACTTTCATTTTAACTCCTTTTGTATGCCATTTGAATAATTATATTTTCGAATAATTGATTCCAATTCATTGTTTATGTCATTAGACCCGTCAATATCAACTTTCTCCCCGTCAATATGTGATGATAATTGTTTCCGAAGTCCATGTACAAATCATAAGGGTCTGTTCGTTTGGACGGAATTGAAGACCTGAAATTTGAATTGAATGTCATTTTCAATTATATTTAACGTTCAATTCTAATTTTGAAGCCTCAATTCCATCCAACCGAATGGATCCTAATGGAATTGCTCTTGATTGAACAACATAAGACACCAACATATGTGCACAGGGCAAACCCATATTACATCTCTTCTTATATTTGCATTTATTGCCCAACAACTTTCCAGTCTATTCTTCACATGTCAACCTCCTTTTTTATGCATTGTAGAGCTTTGAGAGTGACACGACCTAGATTGTTGGAATACAAAAAATCTGCAAACTCTTTATTTACTTGAATGCAACTACTATCAAACGATATTTTAATATCTATGTGTTGAATGTTGATCATTTGATTGAAGGTCCTCCAAACAATTGATAAATTATCAATAGAAGCATCTAAAAAATTCTAACGCTGACTATATGAGTGTTGCAGGCAACCTCGGCATCCCGGTCGGATCGGTGTAAACTGGACCGCCTTAGCTCTCGGGACGGTCGAACTCGCACACAATCAGTGAAAAGAGCGAATCAACACAAGATGTTTTTATGTGGAAAAACCTCTCAACTGGGTAAAAAATCACGTGATCGGATCTGTGTCAGTCAAAGTCCACCATCTGCTCGCGGTTACAGGGCGTTTAGGCAATCGAGGGCGACATACCGCTCCTCGTTACAACTTAGAGGTCAGAGAGAATTTCCTGACTCGCAACGGGCAACAGACTGCGCTGAAGGAGTGTTAAATGCTAACGTGGTGTCTGGTGTGCTTGAACGCTGGCAGTGGTTGTCTTCTTCCTTCTTCCACGCACTTGGGGACTTGGCTTGTAGGCGGCTTGAAGATGACCCGAGGGAGGAGTTCCGCAGAGCTTTGACCTGAGGAAGAAGAAGACTCCGGAGCGAAAATGTGAGAAATGAGGGGGCTTGAGGCTCCTTTTATAGCTTCTAGGAGGTGGTTATGTCGGGTCCCCCACTAACTTAGTGACTTAGTGGAATGGTTACTTACAAATCGGACGACAACGAATGCCCAATAACGATTGGACGGTGGCCGACTTGCAAGCGGCGGCGGCGGTTGACGGCAGCGGCGATGGCAGTGGCGGTTGGCGGTGGCAACGGCGGCGCGGTGGCGACGACAGCGGCGACGACGACAGCGACAGCGGCGGGCGGCGGCGGCGGGCGGCGGCGACCGACGGTAGTTGTTGAGTGGGAGGCCACCATGATCTCTCCTATTGTGATGAAGATCATGAGGGGAGTGAGTTGACTAGTCAAACACATGATTTCCACAATAGGAGGGATCATGTGGGAGATGGTTAAGTGCACACCCATTACTATATAAATGGATTTCATCCCCATCAATGAGCATTCAACTCGGTTAGTGGTTGAATTACTCAAATGAAGATATTTATCAATCCAATTAGAAACAAAATATATTTTTTATGGATTTATACAAGTTCTGTGATATACATCACAATTTCACAATAATTTTTAGAGTAATCGACCACAAACTTATTTAAGGACATGCTAAAATTATTTTCCGTTTGAGCATCTATCGCTTTTTGTCATACACTCAAAGCTTTCAATGATCTTTTCCTTACCGAAGAACTTCTTGCAATTTGCTAAAGTATCTCTATTAATATGTACTTGACATAAAATATTTTTTATTGTGGAAAACAATCTTTATGGCCATCAAAGTTTGTTCTTTATCCGTCATAAACACATTTGGTTGGTAATTCGACTACAAAATGAAGTTGAGACAATCAAGGTGTTGAAACCGTGAACCGACTTCTGTGGAATTCAGACCATTGGAGAAGGGGTGACCGCACACTTACTTCTCCTAACGAGCTTGACTGACTGAAGACTTAGAACTGACCCAAAGCTCCAGCACGTAGGTCCCACCACACACCCGGAAGATCTTAGGGCGTTGCCCCTCCTTAGCCCGTGCTGAGCTAAGAGCACCTCAGAAAACACAAAGATTTGGGAATTAGAAAAATGGAAAGCTTGTCTTCTGAGGTACCCCTTGGGTCTATTTATAGATTTCTGAAAGTGGTCTGCCAACAACTCAACTCCGCTGTTTTGAAAGATATATGCAGCCCAAAATGATCTGCCAACAACGTAACTCCGCTGTTTGGGGGGGGGGGGGATACTGACAGACCAACGAGGGTAGAATGATAAAAATATCTCTGGGCGACTGGTCCGTGAAATTCCCACTCGCCTAGGGCGACGAGTGCTCGATGGGGCTGACACCCGTCGCCTCCCTATGGCTCGGGGCGAGTGTGGGCCTGGCTTGCCCCACTCGCCTACTACTACCGAGAGCCGAGGGTGAGTGCTCGCCCACTTACTCCACTCGCCCTGCACCTGTTTTACCCCAATCTGGGCGAGCTGAGTAACCCCACTACACTCGCCAACCCCTGACTGATTTGCCTGATTCGAACTGCGCCAAATGACTGGGCCGACTTCTGTCGATCCCGCTCGCCGGATATGCGGTTGTACAGAAGGACCCACTTATTGCTTGATTCAATTTTTTATGACAAAAGTGAAAGTGAAAAAAAGTATGATTTGTTGATGTGATTCTGACAATGCATAGTAATGTCATGCGATAACGATTTGTCTTGTATGTGTAGCCTGATTAAAAATGCTGGAAACATATTACTAAGTTTTATATAATTCAGATGTGTAAAAAACAATCTTTCCAGTTGATTTTGGTAGCGGATACTTCATTAAATGAAACATACATGCATGATTCATACACTTATATAAATATTGTGGAGGTGTTCCTCAATCCAACTCTTTCTTTAGTAACCTCACCTGCTCATTATAATGTCTTCATAACCGTGATATTTCCATTATTTCCTTCGTCACTGTGGATAGTATTTTGCATGGCTTGACCCTGAATTGTACATTTATTCTATCAATTTTCTCTTTTTCTTATCTAATCTTTCTGCATAAGCATGTGCTTCAGATGAACTCTCATGATTGCGTGTCCCGCATAATAAGTAAATCCCCTGTTTTTTTATTATCTCTCATTGCCCTTCAAGTGAAAATGAACAATCACAATGCTTTGAAGATGATCTACACATTCTTTATTCACCCAACTTTTTTTTGTTCTGATTTTCTCGATATTTACCCTCTTTATTACAAACAAGAAATACAGGGGGCTGTGGTCGTTCGTTCAGCTTATCAAATGATTTTATGGTTACAACTTAATCCAAACTTCTACCAACATCACATTCTCATTCGACTAACTCTTCTTTAGAATTGAACAATATGTAGTGTCAAAGTGACAACCAACATTCACTTCTACCTTTTCAAAGGTTTCTTCATTGTCATATTGACATTTGGAGAAATATGAAAATAGGTATGCAAATCTTATAAAAACAACAATTTTATTAAGAGCAATTAGTAAGTGAGTTACTCTTAGTAGTCATGGGTAAAGACAAAATTACACCATACTCCAGCATTTTGATGTTATCACTTGAAATCCCCATATTAAAAATAATCTACATGTGCAACCCGTATTTGTCGAGTGCCCAAACCGGCCCGAAGAGGGTGGTGAGAGGTGAGTACCCAGCTTCACCAGGTGTCCGCTACTCGCCTGGTGAAGGGGGTCTGGCGAGTGGAGCAGGCGAGCTCCCGCACACGTCGTGGCTAGGACCCGAGTGGCGAGTGCCCAGTTTAACCGATCACTCGCCACCAGGGCGAGGGGCGAATGCCTATCTCCACTGAGCACTCGCAGCCTGGGCGAGTGAGCCAAGGTCGGCCCGACTTGCCTGTGCTGAGAGATGATCCACATTTTCTTGTAATTCCATTTTGGCCTGCTAATAAGCCCCTCCAAACAACAAAGTTTGTTATTGCCAGACCACTTTGGGCTGCGTTTAGTTGAACCAAAAGGCCAGATTTTACTGTTGGCAGATCATTCCAGAAAACTATAAATTGACCCCCAAGGGCACCTTTGGAGAAGACCTCTTCTTGGGTTTCCTCTCCCTTGGCTAGCTTTGGTTGTCAGAGCTTTAAACTCATCATTCACCGTGGTTTTTGGGTGGGTGGTCGGGAGCTCTTGCGACCCTCCAAAGGTGTCCAGTCCAGCATTGGATTGAGAAGGGGAGCAATCTAAGATCTTCCGGATGTGTGATAAATCTCCTCGCTGCGGATCGGGGTCTGTTTGAGGTTGTTCTGGTGAATAGGTTTCCAAACTCTAAGTCCTCAGCCAAGACACCGACTCGGGAGAAGCAAAGACGAGCTACACCTCAGGTCCAAACTCCTCATTGAGTCGTGGTTTTTGGGTTCAACACTTTTGGTGCAGTGAGCGCGGACCGTAGCTTACCAGAAAAATCCTAAATGAGTGTCATAATAGGAGTTGAGGGTCAAGGAACTAACCCAGAGGGCTCGCCACTCACGAGTGGCTTCGTGACTCAGAAACAGTTTGAAGATTTCATGAAAGTCATCATGGAGACCCTGCATTTAGGCCTCATGATGTGAGCCGACGAGTACTCGACTCCCATACTCGCCCAACCAGCATTAGGTGAGGAGGTGTCTGGTAGGCAAGCTGGGAAGGAGATAATGGTAGAGGGGGATGAGAGGTCGCTTCAGGGGCGCGAGCTATTCCCCGTCTTGCCAGTGGTTCCCCAGTCGGGCGAGCTGGCTCGGCGAGATCCGGCAGGTCGCCAGGAAGGCTCAAGGAGCCCTTTTGCGAGCTCATCTCTCGGCCCTAGTGTCAGAAGACTCCAGAGAGCCGGTCATGTCCCTTTCTATGCAAGCAAGGATGATTTAGTTCAACATGTGCAATGATTCTAGCACGGTGTCTCCATCAGGAAGATGACATATGTCTTCAAGTGAAAGTTTTATTCGCCATCACATTCAAGGGCAATGCAAGGGGTTTGGTTCTACCAACTTCCTCCAGGAACCATATACAGCTTCGATGACTTGCGTCACAGCTTCCTGCTGCGCTTCTCAACGTCAAAGAAAAGGAAGAGGGGGTGAGACCATCTTATTGATAAAGCAAAGGGCGTAAGAGACGATGGTGGATTACACCGATCACTTCCAAGAGGAAATTCTCCTAATCCAGGAGGTCTCAAGGCACATTCTGTAGATGGCTTACATGTTGGGGTTGCGACATGGAATGTTTAGGATGGAGCTAACCAGGGACCCCCCGCAATTTTTTGAGTAATTGATAGATCATGCTGCAAGAGAGATCGAGTGCAAAGAAACTAATCCTGACTTCATCTCGGGATTGACCCAGATTAGAGGAGGAGTGAAACCACAGGGGGTGGTCCTCAAGAAGAAAGGAGAAGAAGGGAAGAGCCAAGAAGGCAGGAGCTTCTGGATCAGGGGTGGGGGATTCAGCCGTAGGCTCATCGGCCAGTCTGGAGGCCGGCCGGAGGGCCAACCCAAATTTAATAAGAGGAGCCGAAGGTGGGGGGAATCACTAGGCAGGGCAAGGACGGTTCAACCCTCCGGGGTGGAGACTAAGCCCGAGGTTGCTGACACCCCCCTCTGCATGTTATGGCGATAGTCCGAGGAAGTGGAAGTGGAAGAAGAGGTGAAAGGAGAAATCAGACCGGAGGAGGAGGAAGAAGGGGAGGTGGGGCAATGCTCTTTTGCGACTTCCACCAGGAAGTGGGTCATGCTACTATTACTTGCCCTGAGTTTTTGAAGTTTAGAGGAGCGGCGAGAGCCGGAGGGAAACAACTGTTGCCGCCTCAGATTGAGGAAGCAAAGGTCTGAGAAGAAGGAATGGTTAAGGTGGAAGATTAGTGCGAAGATCGGGTCAACGTGGGTATCCGAGGAGGGATCAGAGTGATCCACGGGGGAGTGAGGATTCAGGCCACCCGAAAGGGTAGCCTTCAAACCATCTTTCGTCGGAGTGTTTCCACTGGGGGAGTGGACTTGATTCGTCGTTAGTGGTGTAGTACCTTCCCAACGCCACCACCGACGTTGGGCGGTGCTCACCACGTGTGGTCACCACCCGACTTAAAGCTTGGGTTGGGTGGTGTCGGCGGCGCTCCGACTGCCGGGAGGGGCATGCACCACATCAAAGGAGTGGGGAATGCGGAGGGGGTGAGTTTCCACCTGGAGATGGCTGAAATGGCTGAAATGGCTTTGGGTTTTCTGGCGAGGGGAGGCTTAGGCAGGGGGTCGGGGTGGCTTGACTGGGTTGGTGTAGGGTTAAGCAGAGGGGGGCAAAACTATATATAGCTGGCGAGGACAACCGGAGGCTGCTGCTTATTAAACATATGGAAAAAGGAGGGAAAGCCATAATGGGCTTGGGCTTTTTCGGGGAAAGAAAGAGAAGTGGAGGGGAAATCTTGGTGGGCTTGCTTGCGTTGGCCCATGCCCCACCCGTGGTGATCTATTCTTAGGAAGGTCAGAGCCCATATAGGACTGGAAGGTGAAGCCCAAGCCATTCAAGGTGGAGCCCATATGGGCTTGCTGGGCGATTATTTTGGGGAACAATTCAGCGAGGAGACTCGCCAGTTCTGCGTATCATTCATGAGGGGATGGCTCACCTGGACCCGCTTCTGCATTGGCGGGTGGCGAATGGCTCCTCGATTGCTGTTTTGGACATGGCTTGGGTCTTGGATGTCGCGTTCTTGCGATGGCCGACATTTCTTAACTGTGTCGAGTTAGAAAACTTGGTGGTGGCCGGCTTGATTGACGATGACGGCTCTTGGGACACTACTCGCCTCCAACAACTGTTCGGTGCGGACCTTGTCCATGTTATTGTTCAGATTCTGGTGGACACCGGCCTCCGGCATGTTACGCCCATGCTTATCCCTCGCTTTTTCGGGCGGACTGTTGCGGGTCATGCATATGTTGCCTTGTTTCCCAGCTGCTCCCCGAAATTGGTTGGCTTAAAAAGCTTCAGTTGCGACCCCGTGAGCGCCTATTTTGGTGACGCCTTTCGTTGGATGTGATCCCCACGCAGGTATAGCTTGCCCGCCGCGGCTTGGGGGAGGATCTTAATTGTCCATGGGGATGCTCGGTGCCCGAATCCTGGGATCATATCCTTGGCGACTTCTCCTGTTTGTTGGTGGTCGGTCGTGCTCTGCGGTGGTGGGGGATTATCTTACCGCAGATTTCCTCTTGGACGACGTTCCTAGACGAGATTTCTCGCGCCGACATGGATTCCAACATGTTTTCTTTGCTCGATTATACGGTTTATCAATGCTGGTGAGCTCGTAATGCTAAGGTCCATCGACAAGATCACGCCACTCCTACCATCCTTGCGACGCATATTCTGGAGTCCGCCCCTCGATCTGCATCTTATACTACCCAGGCGAACTGGGACACCACCTGACCTGCCCGACCGTCTTCTCCCTTGTGGTGCCCCCGATTGGTTAAAGTTCAATGTCGATGGTGCCCTCCTCCCGTCCCGCCAAGCTGGTGCCGGCATCGCGGCTCGTGATTCTTCGGGTACGGTGTTGTTTGCCGCCGATCGACTCCTATTGCAATGGGACCCTGGTAGGACCGAGTTAGTGGCACTTGCGGCCCTTCGGGATTTCCTCATTTCGGCTTGTGTTGATGCCCCGGGTATGATCATTGAAGGCAATTGTCGCAATCTGATCGAGTACTGCCAGCGCTCCTTTGCCTTGGGTCGATGGGATGCTACTTTTCGAGATGATGCCGAGTTAGGGTTCCTATTTGAGCTCCTTCGGGTTCTCTTTCAACATGTGCCGCACGCGGCCAACCGTGTTGCAGATTATTGTGTTGAGCTTGTTATTTCTTCTGTTTTTTGCTGGACTGCTTTTGAGGATTTCTCGTCGGTTCTCTCTGAGATTGTTCAGAGTGACCGGGAGACTATCTTAGGATTTTGACCCGCGTTTTGTTGTCCATGTATTTTCTTTTCCATTTTAATTCCAATGCAAGTTTCAAGAATCCCTTATTTGGAGAAATTCCAAAATTAGAAATTTTAAGGGTTTGACCAAAGTCAACCCTAGAGTGGATCCTCCATGTGGGTCAAAGTTCAAGAGGGTTCATGTCGTCGGGAGATGGGTCAATATTGGGGTATCGGGGTACAATTGATGTGTGGACGCTTTTTGGTTCACCGAAAAGCTTGGTTGCCTACGGTTTGACCACTCGATATCGAAATTAACCAAGATGAATTCTGTTGACTTTGTATTGACCATACGAATCCAATGCCACTGACCGGAGTCAAATCAGAGTTCATTTGCTTAATATTCAAAATCTGCGCGTCGCGACGTGCTATGACGGTCTAAACGATCATATTTGTCGTAAGACCTCAGATTGCAACACGAGTCCATCACACTTGTATCGACTAGTTCATAAGAACTGACAACATTCAAATCGGAGTTCGTTAGCTCAACATCCCCAAATAGGGTCACCTCCTACCTATTTTGGGCCTTGGGTAGAGGTTTGAGTCACTTTTATTGGGTCCACTAGGGTTTTAGTGACCTAATAAAAGTCGGGATATTACACCTTTGCTCTTAGATCTCGCGGGGCATGAATCCATGCTTCTGCAGAATGATTGCTACTCGCTCCGTCAGCTTGGCGACAGATGTCGGCTCGTCGAGGAATCCCCGAATCGCGTCGAGGAGGGATGGGCCGAGTAGGCCGCGGAGGCATCCAACTCCGTGCCGACAGAGATCTCGGTCGCATATCCCAAGTAAAGCGAGAAATCAGTACAAATTAGCGCAACCAAAAGCAAGGTGGGATTTCGCTCTGCCAGGGATGCAGGAGGGCGTTGTAAGGGAAACATGATCAGGGTATCGCTCGGCCAGGGATGCAAGTCAAATCCATTAAAGAACAACTATACTTGCCAGGAATTTGCACGTGAACATCTGATTCACTCTGATTCATTGAAGCCCCCTGGATATCGTCGGCCAGACCCTCAGTGACCTCGATAAAAGCGTTGAGCTTCAAAAGAATATGACATGAGTTTGTCAGGGACTTGGAAAAAGCAGGTTGAGCCTAAGGTACGAGATGAATGTTCAGTGCCTTCAAATCCATTAAGGACCCAGTCTAAGTAGACTTGGGGTCCACCCAATCCATCGTACGATGGGGGTTTGACTCGGACCGCCCTAGTAATATCAAACTCAAAAGGTACCTGGTTATTGTGAAACGGTGCACGCTGTTCATGATCATTATTAATATTATTATTCCCTTCCTCACGTTTGTCGGCGGCTTGATTACGAGGAGCCGCGAGATTTAATCTCAGTTCGTGAAGCGTCTCCCTAATCGCCGTCAACTGATCAGTGAACTCCTGGCGGAGTTCATCAATCGTTGTGGGACCGTGTCCCATATCCAGTTCATCCTCCTTATGGGAGGAAGATGGAGAATACTACGTACCTAATTTAGTGTGCATGTAATGAATAATGTTTCTGATCCAATAAAATTAATGAAAGACAGATTTGTTCCCGATTAATAACTAGGGTAGTTAAAATATTTTTTTGATTTTCTTGATGAAAATAATTAGTAGATTATTAAAAAAAATGATGTTTTTGCAGCAAAATAAAAGTTTTAGGCTGCTATTTGCAGACCAAAAATTAAAAATTTGTTTTATCATTTTGGACAACGAATCGTGCAAGTGCGTGTCAGCGTTCTAAGAAAATTTAGGATGGTACCAATTAAGAAATTGTCACGAACTTGGCTCTGATACCAAATTTATGTAGGCTCGCACGTTGACACCAAAAATTTACGGACAAACACGAATTTCTCACTACGTCCCAATTCTACGTTCGCACAAACAACTTTCAGTGCAACACACACGTTATTCAGTTTTATAAATTAAACGCTAACGTACGGGTAGACACACCAATTGAGATTGAAAAAGGGCTATAGGCCGATATTCTCTCATGCTAAAGGGACCCACCCGGTCCAATCGAGCAAATGTTATACCATAAGAGATCCACCAAAAATTACGATTCGGAAAAGGTAGATCTCTCCCAACAAAAAGTAAACGAGTTTCGTCAATCTTCTCGAACTTAAATAAATTTAAGATGAACAACAAACCGATCAGAGAAAATCACGATAAATCCAACGCTATCAAGAGATCAAAAGAGAGCACCTAGAGGAGGGGGCTGGGATCTTGGCTGAGATTGGGCTGCAAGGTGTCAAGCGAGCTCATTCCTCCGGCGGGGCCGGCTATCGGCCACTTTATCACTCGGTTCTTCGACCGTCTCATTGGAGTACAAGATGAATGTTCAGTGCCAATGACCATCAGGGTAGTCGTGGTCTCCTTGTTCTTTTCTTTGTCAGCAGCGTGACAAGCGAGAGCTGCCTTTTAGATCGACATCACGTTGTAGCGTGGGGGGAAGGTTGGGTTCAGTGGGGGAGGAGGGGTCTTAGGGGTTACCCCAATCCTGTGATATATATAGGATTCTGTGGGACCCACTGAGAGATTCCCTAAATCTACACTCGTCAAATAACGATGAGGTTAAACGGTCTTTCCGAGCCTGGGACAGAACTTGCAACGAGCGGAGATTGTGTGCACCCCCGTATTTGCTACCCAAACTAGCCCGAAGCGGATGGCGAGAGGTGAGTACCCAGCTTCACCAGGCATCTGCTACCCGCCTGGTGAGGGGGTCTGGCGAAGTGTTCGAATCGGAGGGGGGAGGTGGTTGCTCCAAACGAAGCTTTTTGGGGCATTTCTCAAGGCGGAAGGGTGGAAACAAAGCAAATATCGCTGGAGATTCATTTATTTGCCCTCCTTCTAGCGGCATTTGCCCAAAACGGAGCAACGAAACGCCCAAACAAATAGAGCCTTAATTTTAGGGTGTGTGAATAAACAAATAAGTTGTGCTAATATAATAAAGAGAGATGTCTGTGTCGATGCCCACACACATCTCAACGCACTTTAGAATATGTTTATTTTGAGATGTGTGTGGACATCCACGAGAACTGTTGAATGTCCGCACGTTAACGTAAATTGTACTTTACTCCTCCTTACCTTAGAGAGAAGTAGAAAAATGAAACTGGTGGTGATAAAGTTTTTTTTGGCACTTTAGTATAAAGTGCACTGATCTGACGGTCGGCGTGGATCAGTGCAGACATTTTAAAGTACACGCTCTAGTATAATATATTGATTTTATTTGCTCTTACCAATAATAATTTCTATTCGATTAACGTACATGCGGGAGAAAAAACGACCGCACAATCATTTTTCAACGGTGTATGATCATTTTTCAAATACGCATGCATTAGAAAATACAGCCGTATCTTTCAGCGAAAGATCTCAATCGTTGAAATCACAGATCATACGATTGGATTATCTCCGCACACAAATTAAAATGCGTGCACGATACTCACCAAATTATTTTTCCCCAATTTTTTTATACTTATGCGCACCTCCCGGAGGTGCGTGTGTCGATCCGACCGTAGTATCTCGCAAATCAACGACGCAGATTAAATACAGCCGTACTACTACAACTTCAGGATAAAATGTGATTGTTAACCGCAACCCGTTATTGGCTCGTCGCACCCCCAAAATCTCATAACTTTTCGAGCTTTTTTGAAATACGTCTTGTACATGCATTTTTAGGAAAAGTGATCAGCACGAAAGTTGATCACTTTTCCTAAAAATGTATGTACAAGACGTACTTTGAAAATATGCCCAGATTTTGCGTCTTTCAGAAATACGCCTTGATCATGCAATTTCAGGAAAAATGTTCAACACGAAATTTGTAGATCTCGTCGAGATCTACAACTTTGAGGAGTATTGCGCGAGAATGATCAACCAAAAAAAGACGCCCCATCTGGCTGAAGATCTTCAACTTTCGTGCTGATTACTTTTCCTAAAAATGCATGTACAAGACGTACTTTGAAAATATGCTCAGATTTTGCGCCTTTCAGAAATACGTCTTGTGCATGCAATTTTAGGAAAAAGTGTTCAACATGAAATTTGTAGATCTCGTCAAGATCTACAACTTTCATGTTGAACACTTTTTCCGAAATTTATAGATCTGATCCAGATCTGTAACTTTCATGTTGAGGAGTATTGCGTGAGAATGATCAACCAAAAAAAGAAGTCCCATCTGGCTGGAGGCTCTCTTTTTTTAAGAATATAGGACGAGATTCCTCCCCCTCCCTTTTTTATCCCCTGTTGGAGCTCCGAACCAGCTAGGGTTTATGAAGGTACGCTTTTCATCCCTCTCCTCCTCTTCCGATTGCTAGATTTGCGATCCCTTCGATTCTCTCGAAATCCTTCCTGCGCTCGCTGCTTCGATTTTGCTCGCAGTAGTTCAATTTTTCTCCGGTATTTTCTTCCTGTATTCATTAACTAGGCTTTATTTGCTTGTTCGGGCTTCATATTTGCCTGTAGCTTTGATCTATAACAGATTTGTTGGTTCATCTAGGGTTTTTTTGGATTGGAAGATTGGGTTTTAGTTGTATTGTGATTCAATGGTTATGGATCGGGGGCTTCATGAGCTATCTGGTGTCGACGGATTGAGTTATGAAGATTTATTCTCCTATCAGAACGCCATTGAAAGCGGGAGCTTCAAGATGAGCTACTCACACCCCTCTCTAATGGATTCTTCTCACCTGTTCCCCCCTCAAAATAACTTCAACGCCCACAAATTTGGCTTTCCTCAGCCCAAATTAGGTCAAAAAAACGATGCTGATTATTACCCTATCTATGGTTCATCTTCTAATGGGAACCCTAACTCTAATTCAAGCATAAGCCATGAGAGTGATTCCCCTGAGGATTCTGAGATGTTCTCAGACATTGTTCTGAGCTATATAAGCAGGATGCTGATGGAGGAGGATGTGGATGAGAAGATAAATTTGTTTTACCAGGAGGAATCCGCAATTCAAGCTGCGGAGAAACCTTTCTACGACATCCTCGGTGAGGAATACCCGCCGCCATCTCCCGTTCAGCGGATTCTCGATGAAAGTCACAGATTGGAGAGCCCCAACGAGACTGCGAGCTCGAGTTATAACGTTTTGAGCAGCGAGAGCTGTAGCGGCGGGGTTGTTGATCCAAGCTGGGTTTTCGATCCGTCAGCAGTTCCCGACGTGTTGATTGAGAGTCAGTCTGCTTGTCAATTCAAGAGAGGAATGGAGGAGGCGCGGAAATTTCTTCCGAGCGAAAGCAAATTGGTTGTCGATTGGGATAGCAAGAGTTATGCTTTGGGCTATGATCAGAAAGAAGAAGTTTCCTTAGCAAATACTAAGGAGTATAGAGGAGAGAGTGACCCAAAACCGCTTAACTCCATCATCCGATCCCGAGGAAAGAAAAACTCTCAAATTGAAGATTTGGATTTGCAGGAAGGTAGAAGCATTAAGCAGTCGGCCGTGTCTTCTGATGATGTTGTGCGTTCTCAGATGTTTGACGATGTCTTGCTTTGCGGTGCGAAGAAGACTTGTGGTGCCTATAAGACGAATGATCATCAAGAGATTTCGCAGATCAGTGCTAGTAAAGGTTCTTCCCAGAAAGGTTCGAGCAGAGGTCGAAGTAAGAAGCAGCAAAAGAAGGATGTGGTTGATCTAAGAACACTGCTGATACACTGTGCTCAGTCTGTCGCTGCCGATGATCGTCGGAATTCTAACGATTTGCTGAATCAAATCAGACAGTATTCTTCTCCTTATGGCGACGGAACCCAGAGATTGGCGCATTGCTTCGCAGATGGGCTCGAAGCTCGCTTGGCCGGCACCGGGAGCCAAATCTATCGCTCTCTTGTGGCGAAGAGAACCACGGCGACTGATACCTTGAAGGCCTACCAGCTTTATCTTTCGGCCTGCCCGTTCAAAAAGATTTCACATTTCTTCTCCAATCAAACGATATTGAATGCTTCGGAGAACAGATCGGCTGTCCACATCATAGATTTCGGTATCTACTTTGGCTTCCAGTGGCCGTGCCTTATTCAGCGTCTCTCGAATCGTCCGGGCGGTCCCCCGAAGCTCCGAATCACAGGAATCGATGTGCCTCAACCGGGCTTCCGCCCCACCGAGCGCATAGAAGAGACTGGTAAAAGACTTGCTGATTATGCCAAGAGCTTCAAGGTGCCGTTTGAGTTCAACGCGATTGCATCCAAATGGGAGACCATCCGGGTCGAAGACTTGAAGATCAAAGAACACGAGGTTCTCATTGTCAATTGCTTGTACCGCTTCAGAAATCTGGTGGACGAAACCGTGGTTGCCGACAGCCCCCGGAATAAGGTCTTGAGCATGATAAAGAAGGCGAATCCTGACGTATTTATTCACGGTATCGTTAACGGATCATACAGCGCCCCGTTTTTCGTCACGCGATTCCGAGAGGCTCTATTCCACTTCTCCGCCTTATTCGACATGCTCGAGAACACCGTGCCGCGGGAGGATGCGCAGAGGCTGCTGATCGAGAGGGACCTGTTCGGGCGCGATGCTCTCAACGTGGTGTCCTGCGAGGGATCGCAGAGGGTGGAGAGGCCTGAGACTCACAAGCAATGGCAGGTTAGAAACCTGAGGGCTGGCTTTAGTCAGCTTCCCCTGAATCCTGAGATCATGAAGAGGGCAAAGGATAAGGTGAGAGGCTGCTACCACAGGGATTTTGTTATTGATGAGGACAGCGGGTGGCTGCTTCAGGGTTGGAAGGGGCGCATAATATATGCAATTTCTGCATGGAAACCTAGTGAAAAGTGGTAGACCTTTTGCATTGTCAGGATCGTGATCCGGATCTTAGGATTCCTACGATCCAGATTTTGTAAAGCGATATTCGATCCAATCCTATCATCTCGATCCTGACAACCTTGATTATTACATCTTCTAGTGTTGTTGTTCACTTTGAACACTGTTTCATATTTATTTGCTAGGAATTATCCTTAACTCCCCTCTTCTCGTCTTTGAGTTTACCCTACTGCTCTATAGCCCCTAAAAGCTTGGTAGAATATATAGAAAGCTTTTCGTATGCTAAATTTTCCATTCAATTTTTGCTAACTTGGGCTCTGTTTGGCGGCGCGGCGGCGACTGTCGTGAACGCATGAGTTAAACCGTCATTCGTTAACGACCACCTAAAAAAACTGCATCCGTTTTAACCCTCATGTTCACGACCGCCACCACCATGCCAAACAGCGCCTTAAGATAAAAAAGACTGCTATAAAATATGATACAAATGACTACATTTAGGGCTTGTTTTGGAGATGGAAGCAAACAATTATCAAATGTTACTGCGCAAATGCCACCGGTGGTCGCGTGTCCCTTGCCTAGGACGATCTCCGAACTTGTGGAATATGGGTTCCGCGTGAGAGTGGAACATGGAGCGTGATGCCCGCCCGACTATTTGCGGCACCTCTACTTTTCGTTTGTAGGCACCTTAATGGGACACGAACAATGCCCCTAGCAGTGAAGATTTTTTGGTGCTTCAAAATAGTTATATTTGTTGAGAGATATTACTTTGTATATTTCAGTTGTCAGTAATGAGTTGAGGTAAAAGAAAAGGTAATTTATATACAAAGGGCTAGAAATAATGATTGATCTGTTGTGATAGATCTGGATCTGGGGCCACTTGAGGGGTTCGGGGAGAGTAAAGTACAACGAATGCACTGCACGGTAAAGTGCGGGCGATCCGACGGCTGCAGGCCCATCTTAGCTTGCTCGGAGAAGTGTGCACATCTCAGCGCACATATCTCAAAGTGTGCACGCATCTCTGCGTGTTTGCATCTGTCGGATTGGTAAAGTGCAGCAGCTCGCATCCGTCGGATCGCGCTGCACTTTATCCTCCCCCTTCCCCACTTGAGGGTGTTTTATTTTGTTTGATTGAACTGCGGTTCTATCCGGCTCATTGTAACAAGCCTGGCCAGACGTGCAAGTCTCACCACAATCAAAACTGCAACACATGTGCCCCGGAAGAGCGCCTCTTGTAACAAGCATTACGTGAGCATGCCTCTTGTGTGTCGTCACCATCGCCGGCATCTCTCCGGTGAATCTGACCGTGCTGCCCAAGTTGCCCGGACCGCCTAGGGAGCGGATTCGTTCGGAATAAAAAAGCCAGTAGTGAGAATTCTTGGCATACACACAAGTGGTATCAAAGCCAGCCTTTTTGCCCCCAATAATTTTTTGTAAGTTTTCAAAAAAAATTTCTTAACCAAACAAAAATGTTCTAAGTTTCTCTGGATCCGTTCTCTGTGTTGCGCAATAGTGGCAGTGTTGTAGCGAGCTGAAACACTCAACTGTAGCTGTTACTGTAGCATGCAAAGCTCGGGTCTTTCACCCTTTATATCGGTCGATGAGAACTATTGTTGTCCTTCTAATTTAACGTGCCCCCCCCCCCCCCCCCCCCCAAAAAAAAATTGATTTTTCTGCAGTTAATGTAGACAGATCCGTTACATGCGGTCGTAATTGCTTGACCGGTGGAAATAAGTCCCCCCAAACGGAGCCAAAGAAATTGAATATTGCAAAAATCAACGAAGTTCCCCCAAAATGTTTTATTTTGTTTGATTGAACAGCGGTCCTATCATGCTCATGGTAACAAGTCCGGCCCGACGTGCAAGTCCCACCACAATCAAAACTGCATCACATGTGCGCCGGAAGGGTGCGCGCTGCAACCCCCCCCCCCCCCCCCCCCCCAACGTAGCATTACACGAGGATGCCTCTTGTGTGTTGTCACCATCGCTGTCATCTCTCCGGCGAACCTAACCGGGCTGCCCAAGTTGCCCGGGCCGCCTAGGGAGCAGGTTCGTTAGGAATAAAAAAGTCATGAGTAAGAAAATTCTTGGCATCCCCCCATGGATTTTTCCAACACAGATGGAGCCCCTAGACAACAATGCAAAGCTCGGGTTTTTCACCGATTATCTCGGTCGAGGAAAATTATTGTTGTCCTTCTAATTTATCGTGTTGTTACTAACAAATCCAATTTGATTTCTGACAAACCATTATTATTAGCAAACTCATAATTTTCAAAATGGATATTTGAAAACCATTTTGTAACTAGTAAACCAAGATATATTTTTTTTTAAAAATTTATTTTTGTTTAAACATTCATTTTTTTCAAAATAACATACTACATATAATGACATTACAAATGATTTCAAATGTGTTCATTCAACCACTTATGTTAGCATTATAAATTAGTCAAAATGCCGCAAAGATTTGTTTAGTATGCACAAAATTCCATTTTCAACAAAATATCATCATCCGCGCCAAATTCTTTAAACAAAATATCGTCCGGTTTAGAAATATATTTGATTTCCAATTCCTATAAATGTGTGATGTATGTACAAGTTAAGTGTATATACGAATATACACGTCTTTTTTAATAGCGACTTATACCTACATTTTCATGAGAAGTGTTCAACATGAAAGTTGTAGATCTCGATAAAATATACAACTTTCATGTTGATCATATTTTCAAATGAGAAACTTTTGAGACTCAAAATTCAAAAATGCAAAATTTTTTAAAAAAACAAGATTGATTTGCTAGTAGTAATTTTTGGCAAGAGAAAAAAATGTAAAAAATGCCTGAATCTATTTTTTTTTGCTTTGCTAGTAACAAAAAATGAGTTTGCTAATAACATCACCCCTAATTTAACGTGCCTCCAACAAAATTGGTTTAAAAGATTACGAAGTAATTATAAGAAACTTTGCCAACAACTCTTAATTTATTTCTCCTCAATAAGCCAAACAGCTAATGAAACGTTACTTTCACCTGTGTGACACCTGTCAAATTCACATGCTTCGTTTATTTGCTGATAATGTAGACAAAGGTTCCGTTTGGGCGGACTTATTTTCACCGGTCAAGCAGTTAAACGTCCATTACATACGGTCGTAACCGCTTGATCAGTAAAAACAAGTCCCCCAAACGAAGCCAAAGAAATTGAATATTGCAAAAATAAACTTATCTATGAAGCCTATATCTAATTAAAACCAAAAAACAACATATGAAATAATTACAATTCCTGAACTAACTAGTACTATGAAAAAAAAAACAAATCTTCCATAAGAAATTGGACAAAAAAATATTCTTTAGACAAATTTAGGCTCCGTTTGGAGGGACTTATTTTCACCGGTCAAGCGGTCACGACCGCATGAACTGGACCTTAATTAAGGCCGGGTTCATGCGGTCGTGACCGCTTGACCGATGAAAATAAGTCCCGCCAAACAGAACTTTAAACTTTTAAATAGTTTTATGGGACAATCTACAAAGGTAACACATAAATCTATTGATCTTCCAATCTCCATACAAGATCTTTATGACACTAAACATCTATTTTCCTTCAAATTTCTATTCTCTCTTCTAGCTTAAAACAAATTTGTATAATCAAAATGGATAATCTCCACTCTCTCACTCATTTTAATTGTTTCTTAATTGAATTAAATGAACATGTTTTTCCACGAATACATTTTCCTATTCAAATTGCTCAGAATTATGCACTCACTGTTATAAAATATTGAATTATGAGTCGCTGCGGCGAATTTATATTATCAAAAATTCTACTAAATGCAGCAACTATTGAAGCTCAACATGATCGTTTTAATCAAACTCTATTAGTCTCTAATCGAGTATGGACGCAAAATTCATTTTTCTAAATTAAGAACGCAAATATAAAACGAGCTTGAATGAACAGTAACTGAAGTGCTAAAATTAATTTATACCGTTCTTGAATTATTGCTCATTCTTCATAATCGCGAAAATTCGCAACAGTTGTGATGTATTGTTGCTCATGAAACCCGTGACAATATTAGCGGATCCCGCTAACATACAAGGATTTCTAGAACGAGAACTCTACAACGAAAAATAGTTAACGCAACAAATATATATATCTATACTATATTAAAAAGAAGTATTGTGGCAAGGTAAATAAGACATTCATGGCAAGATAAATATGACATTGGATCAATCTCCACTGTTGGATCGAGGAGATAAGGCTTGCAAATAAAGTTTTAGGAGAGAGAGTGGGGGAGATTTTTTGGGTATTTTTTAGGAGAGAGAGTGGAGGAGATAAGGCTTGCAAATAAGGCTTGCAAATAAATATGACATTGGATCAATCTCCATCGTTACAAATATGGTGGTCTCTTTAGGGGGGAATGCGTGGATCGGGATTTAGGAGAAAGAGTGGGGGAGATTTTTTGGGTATTTTTTATTTGCAAACCAAGCCTGTTATTTGCAGCCGTAGGTCCAACGGTTCTGGATCAAAGCACTCAAATCCAATAGCCACCTATTTTTCATCTATTTTCGAACTCACGCTATTGGCAGACCAGCATATATCTTTTTAAGATAATATATATATATATATATACACACACACGAATGACAGGCACGGGCCTCCGGCCCGATGGCCACGCGCCACAGTACCCGGCCGGCGACGGCGGGCTTCGCCAGCCCCCGGACGACAATACCCCCGGCGTTGCCCCCCCGGCCTGCTTCGTCGTCTCCGGCCATACAGCCCCGCACGACAGTATCCGACCAGTGGTCGCGCGCTCCACCCACCCGACGCGGGAGCAGGCTAACCTGCCGGCGGTATTCCGGTGGGGCCACCGCTGGCGCGGGCCATCATCATTTTATATTATATCTTATCTTATCTTAAAGGATGAAAAAATCTTATCGCTTAAGATATAATATAAAATGATGATGTGACAAAGTTATTCCGGTGTGTCATAAAAATCAAGAAAAAGTTATTCCGGTGTGTCGTATAAGTCAAGAAAGGAATAACTTGGTTTGTAAGAAAAAGAATCTTATGTAATGTGTGATGAAAGTTATCCCCCTGCGGGACAGCTATAAATAAGGGTCCAGTATAATGATTTAGATAATCTCAGTCTGTATCAATATCTCTAAGCAATAAAGTTTGAAGTGTTCTAATACTCTCTCTCCCTGAGTGTTCTAATATCTTCTTATATTCTCTTGTTTTGTTGTTTATCTTATATCCCTCCTGTGTGGTTGTACCTCTTTCCGTGAGTTGCAAATTATAGTTAATTTATATTATAGGAGAATTTAAGTCTCCGGTTGGCACAACTTTTTTGTGCTTGTGAGTTTGGACAAAAATGCCACCATCATAGAATGTATGTTTGACATGACAACAGTTATGACCACCACCAAAAATTCAACTTCCAGAGTAGTAAATAGTTTTCCACCCCTAGAACAAGCTGATGGCATGATAAAATGATGGGGATGACAAGATAGATTGTTAACCCCTAAAGTGTTTCTTGTAGGACAAACTTAAATCGTCAATCGCTCGGAAGTAGATAGCTCTCATTAACTATGATAAGAAAGTGCGGGAGGAGAAAAGCAAGTTGTCTCTACCACTTTGAAACATAGTTAATCTATATTATAGGAGAGTCTAAGTCTCCGGTTGGCATAACTTTTTTGTGCCGGTAAGTTTGGACAAAAATGCCACCATCATAGAATGTATGTTTGGCATGACAACAGTTATGACCGCCACCAAAAAAACAAAACTAGTTTTGAAGATAAAAGTGGATGAAGCTACTTAGGCGAGGTCGGGTGTTCATGAATGACGGTTCATAACCACCGCGTTCACGACTGCCACCGCAATGACAAACGAAGCACAAAACTTATATAATCTTGGATACAAGTGAAGTGAGTGAAAACTTAAAATCAAGCATGATTTAGAAAAAGGAACTTTGATAGGGAGAGAGGATTTGGGTGTGGAGAGAATTGGGAGAACTTGAAGAGGAGGGCTAAAAGTCCAACTTCTAGAGTTGTGAGTTGCCTCTGGTCTTTTAGTTACACCCTTGGATCTATTTATGAATTCTAGTGCATCATTACTAAGCGTCGTTCTGTGCGATACAGGAGTACCCTCCAAACACAAGCTAATTACAAAATGGAATTTTTTCGCCACCAAAAAAAGAGCAAATAAGCTCTCCAAAACGGGGCTATAATAATCATGACTTAATCCTCTCTAATTGTCTAATGTACTCCCATGATCATTGCTCATCAACTACAAAGATTTGAGTGAAGTGTAATATCTGAGGCTTGAGAAGCCCATAACATCAATTTGATTGTTTTCTTCTCTAAGTGATGGGTTACACCATGACTTATGAGAAAGTTTCCCCCATGATCTCCCCCCAAAATGGGAGATCATGGGGTTGACTAGTCAACCCCACCTCCCATGATGAGGAGAACATGGGGGTGGGGCCCACTCTCTCTCTCTCTCCAAAACCACCCCCCTTTAGGGGGAAACCGCCGCGGGCCGCCCGCCGCCCGCCCGCCGCCGCTTGCTGCCTCCACCTGTCGTCCGGCCACCCACCGTCGGGCGCCCGCCGCCGGGCGCCCGCCACCGACCACCGTCGCCGCCCGCCGCCGTGGCGGCCCGTCGCCGTGGATGACCTCCCCACCGTCCGATCGAGGGGAGGCTCTCCCCGCCGTCCGATCAAGAGGGTAACCACCCACTAACCCACTACTTGAGTGGTGGGGCCTGCCATGATCCTCCCCTGGAGGCTATAAAAGGACCCCAGGGGCTCTTCATTCCTGACCTTTTCTCGGCCGGGAGTTGTCTTCTTCTTCTTCAGGTGTGAGCTCTCCAACCTCCTCCCCCGAGTTGGCCTTGAGTCGCCGTGAACCCCCAGCGGCCACCCACGGCCACCACCGCTCCACCACCGCGTAGACAGCAGGAAAACGCCCAAGTCCCCGCAAAAGCCAAAAGAGGAAGACGACCGCAGGCAGCAAGTGAACACAACCAGAAGCGCTAGAGCACCAGGATCGTCCCACGCATTCCAACATCCAAGCTACTCCCGCGGCGCAGCCTGTTGCCCGCCGGGAGCTGTAGTCATCTTCTCTCACCTCAAGTTGTAACAGAAGCGGCTTGTCGCCCCGATTCTCCAACACATTGTAATCAGCAGAAGCTAGTGGAATTTGATCGGCGCAGGCCCGGTCACGTGGTTTTTTACCCATTTGAGGGGTATTTCACGTCATCACACCTTGTGTCAAGTTTGCATTTTCATTGACTGTGTGCGCGCTCGACCGCCTCGCGAGCTAAGACAGTTCAAACAAATCCAGCCCGACCGGGGCATCGAGTTAGTCTGCAACACTAAGCATTTTAAATATATAGTTTTTAGCAAAGTTTGGCAAAATGCACCCCGAAAGTTTAAAATTGGCAAAATGCACATCCCAAAATGATTTTTTTGGCAATGTGCACCATAGAGTGTACATTTTGACCATTTTATTTTTTGTCTATTGAGGGTGCACATTGCTAAAAAACCACTTTGGGGGTACATTTTACCAAATTTAAACATTCGGGGTGCATTTTGCCAAAAGCCAATATTTTGAGGGTGCACTTTGCCAAAAAGCCCCTTTTAAATTAACATCGTTTTGTTTTCGTGTGAACGGCCCCGAGATTTGCAGTTAAAATGCTTCATGCCTTTACTCGTGCAACGCACTGTATATGGAAGGAATTATTGGACCTTCGAGTACGATCTTGAATCTCCAGGTTTCACCCGCACTGCTTTTGCAACCTTAGCCATTGGTAATGGTACGTATCATCAATATAATTTTAGGGCCTGTTTGGGAGAGTGGTGGCGGTTGGAAACAACGGTGATTGTCTGCTTCGTGCTTGTGATATTGTCCACCGTTGTTTTGCTGCGTCTCAGCAAATGATGATCTGGCTTCATTTGGTTCGGCGGTGGCAGGTCGATCCGGCGGGTGGAAACGGAGTGTTCAAATCGGAGGGGGGAGGTGGTTGTTCCAAACGGAGCTTTTTTGGAGCGTTCCTCAAGGCGGGAGGGTGGAAACGGAGCAAACACCGCCAGATGTTCATTTGTTTACCCGCTTTCCGACGGCGTTTGCCCAAAACGGAGCAGCGAAACGCCCAAACAAATAGAGCCTTACTTTTTGTGTGTATTTGTGACAAAGGACGGTATTATACATTGGTTGTCGGTTCGAATCAAAGGCGGTGGAGCAGGTTAAGTAACCTGCTCAAGGTGGTGGCAGATTCCTTCAAAATTCTGGACATAAAGCCTACAGTAGTAGTCTGATGATATTAAAGTTTCTGCTTTCTTGTAAGTCTTTTACATGCAAATAATATAACTGACCAGCTCATGCTGAAAGCTCAAAATTTTAACTTGTTTTGAAACTAAATTGCCGCAATTCAAAGATATCTGTAAATGATGTAAATTCAACTCAGACATTGCTCCTGTTTGAAGATACAAGAACAACAATAACACTCAAGCCTTTATCCAAGTAAAGTGGGGTCAGTTATATGGATCCTTTGTCACCATTGTGCCCTATCTTTAGTCATAGTCTCATTAATGCCTATGTACATCATGTCTTTCCTTATAGTTTCATTCCAAGTCTCTATTGGTCTACCCCTCCCTCGTTTAACATGCCTAGTGACTAGACTCTCAAAACGCCTAACATGTGCCTCTAATGGTCTCCTTATTAAATTTTGGATTATTCAAATATGGCAACAACATTATGAGAGATTTTAGGCTAATTGATTTTGGTCTTATGGAGGATATATGACATTCATTACCATTATTTCGTTGACAGCTATTAGGAAACTCCTGTATGGCATATGAGTAATTCTTGGAGTCAATCATTCCACTTTCCTTCTTTGTCTAGCTGAATTCCTGTATATATATGCCTCATCTGCGAATTGTAAATGCATCTAGTGATTTAATTTTTGTGAGATAAATCTATTCTATTCTTCCAATAAGATTTTATCACTCCTTTGTGCGTCCAAACCATCTTACTCGAGCTTCTCGCATCTTCTCTAAAACTGGCGCTACTCCTATCTTATCCCTAGTACATTCAATCCTAATTCTATCCAATCTCGTGGGTACACACATCCACTGAAGCATTCTCATCTCCGCAACTCCTATTCTTGGTCATGCACACAATTCACTGTCCAACACTCAGAACCATAGAGAACCGTTGGTTTAGTCGCAGTACGGTAGAACTTGCGCTTAAGTTTTAATGATACTTTATGATCACACATGATCCCTAATGTGCCTCTCCAATTCAACCAATCCGCTTGGATTCTATGTGTCACATCTTTAGTTACCTGATAGGCTCCAGTTTGAAGATGCTTCACTATATTAGTTGGAGTCAACTTACAATGCAACAGAGCAACCCAGTGTAATATATACAAAGAAAATCTACATATTCTGTATGACACCATCTAATTTATTTACATGTGATTATCATGCTTAGGGTTAGGGCACTGCAAGATTTATCGTACTGCAATTAGACCAGCGATGCTGCTCTATGGTTTTGAGTGTTGGGCAGTGAATTATGTACATGAGCGAAAAATAGGAGTTGCGGAGATGAGAATGCTTAGGTGGATGTGTGGACACACGAGACTCGATAAAATTAGGAATGAATGTATCAGGGATAAGATATGAGTGACACCAATTGCAGAGAAGGTGCAAGAAGCTCGACTAAGATGGGTAGGAGTGTAGGACACGTACAAAGGAAACCATTAGAGGCACCTCTTAGGCATTGTGAGAGTTTAGTCGCTAGACATGTTAAACAGAGGAGGGGTAGACCGATAAAGACTTTGAATGACTTTGTTGATGAATCACATGTACCTATACACGAAAAATCAAGTGTATTTGTCACCTTTTCAAGTCTCTACATCTCTTTGAAGGTTTGCGTAAATTCCAATGAAAATCTAGGCCGTTCGATCTTGGTCATCGCCGAAAAATCAGAAAGGTATAGGTGCAACATATTGTGGCTTTGTCAATCCCGAGCACTGTGGATTGTGAGCGACAAGAGCACTGTCGCGCGAGGCATGAACATCCCCTGACTTTTCTAAATAAAAAAATATTATTACAACTAATCTATAAAATTGAGTATTGTAAAGTTAACAGCCCTTATACATCTAATTTGGGGTACTGTCACAAGCAAACCTTGCACAACTATTAGCAAATCATTAAATTCACAAAACCGCTATCCGCAAACCATTTTGTTATTAGTTAATATTAGTTAGTTGCATGAGCTATTATTAATTGCTTTATTTGTCTCATTGATATTATTGGAAATAATAATATTAGAGTTACTATTACTATATATAATTTAGTAGGGTAAAAATTCTATTAAAATTTTGGACAGACTTACCTCATTGTTAAAATTAAAACAGCTTGTACACAGTTGATATTAACATCATACTTCTGCCTCCACCCCCAATCGTGATTTCGCCTGCGATCCTTCCACTCTTTCCGCCTGGCCTGAAGAGCTCCAAATCCAGCAAGTATTCCTTCATTTTTCGAGCGACGTTCTTTATCCTAACATGTTCTCCATTATATGACGGCTATTTGTTTTCCACATTTGATGATCTCTCTTCTTCTTGACGGCAGTGCTCTCTTATTCCAGATTTTCAAGCGCTCATTCCTCCTCTAGGCAATGGTGCTAGGCTCCCTCCTTTGCCAATTTTTGAGTGCAGATAGTTTTCATGCTTGTGGATAGCCAAAAATGCTAATAGTCAAAACTACAGTGCTAATATCAGCGTCCTTATTTAACTGTATAAGTTATTTAACTTTGGTGCTACATCATTAATCTTATTAATTGCTCCTCATCTTAATGATATTGTAGAGGAAACAAAGAGCTACAAGGAATGTGATAATGTCATTTGGAGCATGGGGCCTCCATATTAGAGATTTTTTTGAGGGGTTCGGGGACAGATCATTGCGATGCTGCCACATGGCAACTCATATATTGACTAGTGCACTGCACTTCGCTTCTTCTTTCTCAATTAAAAAAGAGAATTGTTAGGAACACATCTACTTTGGATATTAGCACATCAAGTTGTAAAAATAACAACTATTTTTAGTTCCTGTACTCTCCCGTGCAGGTGTTCGAGCTGACACGCCCGTGTTCCACCTGACACGGCCGTGAGTCCGGCCGTGTACCCCATCATTTTTCCCCGAAATCAACCCGAGCACTGCACGGGTTCTAGGACACGCCCGTGTCCCTACCCGTGTCACCTTGACACGCCTGGGCTCCAAGCCGTGTACTGTTGACGCGGCCTTGGACACGTCCATCGACCTGATGACACGGCCTTGGACACGCCCGTGTCCTAGGCCGTGTGCCTTGTCTCGACGCATCGTCGAGCGAATCTCGTCGACTCCCCGGGACGATCGTCGAGACAGGTCGACACGCCCTGTGACACGCCCGTGTCGCAGGCCGTGTGCCTTGTCTCGACGCATCGTCGAGCGAATCTCGTCGACTCCGCGGCTAAGTGTCGACACGGGTCGACACGCCCTGCGACACGCCCGTGTCGCAGGCCGTGTGCCCAGTCTCGACACAATGTCGAGACCAAAGTGTCGACTTCCCGCCTTAGTGTCGACACAGGCTTGACACGCCCTGGGACACGCCCGTGTCCCAGGCCGTGTGCCTGCAGCCAGAACCCAAACTGGCCCAAAACGTCCCCCTTTGCTCCCTTTGAGTTTCGGGGCGTTACAGCCTATCTCTTCGGCCGCCTGGAGCAGCCGCCCAAGCGCCGCCTTTCCTCCCTCTGTCCAGATCGCCGCCGGCAAGCAGCAGCCCGAACCCTGGATACAAAGGATTCTCATGTACAGGAAGCAGCATCTGTTGCTCATAATCCAGTGCTGGAGAAGCAGCAACATAAGTTTCTGGCTCCAGTTGTTCAGTGGGAGAGATTTCTTCCTTTGAGAACAATCAAGGTTTTACTGGTGGAAAATGATGATTCTACCCGTCAAGTAGTTAGTGCTTTGCTTCGAAACTGTTGCAACGAGGTCACTGTTGTAGACAATGTGTTGGAAGCCTGGAGAGTCCTAGAAGATCTAACGAATCATATTGATCTAGTCTTGACTGAGCATGTATGGATAAGATGCCACAATTCTAGTGGAAGCAGAAGTGGAAGAGAAAGTGGCATACAAGGCCAAAACATTACCCAATCCGACAATGATGATGTCTCTAATAACAACACCTATAGTGATGATGAAGACAATGTCAGTATTGGCTGTAATGCAAGGGATGAGAGTGATTATGGAAGTGGCACTCAGCAAGGGGCCGCCGGCCCCTCTCCCTCTCTCCCGGCCTCCTGGAGCAACCCGGCCCCCCTCTCTTTCGCTCGGCCTGGAGCAAGGCTCAGCCTGGAGCAAGGCTCGGCCTAGAGTGGAGAGCGACCACCGACGCGGCCGCACGCAGCAGAATCGACCCGGAGATCCTCTCTCGCCCCCGCCGCCAAGCACGCGACAAGGGTAACGATGTTTCAACTTGGGCAGGTGAAGCCCTCAGTTTATATGTTTGCATGGAAGCTCCTCTCCACCAACGGGTGGGGAGAAGGGAGCTTTCCGACGGGTTGACGTGTACGTCCCCGCAGTTAATTGCATTAGTACCCGGAAGCGTGAGTACGGGTTTAGGCATGCTGTGTGAAGCCCATCCGGACGTGTGAGCCGGATTGGTGATGTTCTGGGGTTCCCGGAGAAGACTCCAAGGAAGTTGTTTATTTAGCCGCTTGCAGGGAATGCACACCATAGCCCCAAAAAAGGGGGTGTGCGCAATATGTTTGGCCCGCTTATATTAGCCGATTGATGACTAGTTGGCCGCCGCCCGACGAGACGTTGTCGTACAGGTGTTGCAGTACCAGGCGGGGAGTAGCGGGCTTAAGCCCAAGCTTGTGCCGGCCCTCGAAGGCCCCTTTTTGTTTATATTGTCGGCCTGCGTGCTGAGTATGGAATTTATATTCCTGTAATATTTTTTCATATCTGTGATGCTCTGTGAATATATAGTTTACTCCTCCTATCTTGGGCGAGCGGTGTGTTCGTGAACCACTCCCCCCGTGTGGGCCCCGAGGTATAGATGTCGGGAAGCCCCTGATGACCCGTTGTCATCCTTTCAGAGTAGCGGAGTTCCGCTATTAGCGGCCCAATTGGGGTTGCGTAGAGTAGGGCTGCTGGACGGTTTTGCTCCAATAGTAAGACGGGCGGGGAACATTTTACTTAGACCCGAGGTGACACCTCTAGTTTGGGAGTGGATCTCGAGATCCTCCTTGGATGTTCCGGTCGGCCAAGAGAGCCCTCCGAAGGTGCCTTAGCTCACCCCTTGGCTTGGGAGGGGAAGAGTTTGTTAGTCTTCCGGGTATGCGGCGGGTCCTCCACGCTGAGACCTTGGGTCTGTCCCTTGTGTTCCTAGTCTTGTGCCTAGATCGTTTGCTTGAGGGTAGTAGGTGCGCGGTCACCCCTTCCCCAAGGGCCGAACTCCACAGGAGACCGAATTCCGGTTTCAACACCGGTCACGTGATTTTTACCCATTTGAGGGGTATTTCACGTCATCACACCTTGTGTCAACTTTGCATTTTCATTGACTGTGTGCGCGCTCGACCGTCTCGCGAGCTAAGACGGTTCAAACAAATCCAGCCCGACCGGGGCATCGAGTTAGTCTGCAACACTAAGCATTTTAAATATATAGTTTTTGGCAAAGTTTGGCAAAATGCACCCCAAAAGTTTAAAATTGGCAAAATACACATCCCAAAATGATTTTTTGGCAATGTGCACCATAGAGTGTACATTTTGACCATTTTATTTTTTGTCTATTGAGGATGCACATTGCTAAAAAATCACTTTGGGGGTGCATTTTACCAAATTTAAACATTCGGGGTGCATTTTGTCAAAAGCCAATATTTTGAGGGTGCACTTTGCCAAAAAGCCCCTTTTAAATTAACATCGTTTTGTTTTCGTGTGAACGGCCCCGAGATTTGCAGTTAAAATGCTGCATGCCTTTACTCGTGCAGCACACTGTAGATGGAAGGAATTATTGGACCTTCGAGTACGATCTTGAATCTCCAGGTTTCACTCACACTGCTTTTGCGACCTTAGCCATTGGTAATGGTACGTATCATCAATATAATTTTAGGGTTTGTTTGGGAGAGTGGTGGCGGTTGGAAACAACGGTGATTGTCTGCTTCGTGCTTGTGATATTGTCCACAGTTGTTTCGCTGCGTCTCCGCAAATGACGGTCTGACTTCATTTGGTTCGGCGGTGGCAGGTCGATCCGGCAGGTGGAAACGGAGTGTTCGAATCGGAGGGGGAAGGTGGTTGTTCCAAACGGAGCTTTTTTGGGGCGTTTCTCAAGGCGGGCGGGCGGGTGGAAATGGAGCAAATGCCGCTGGATGTTCATTTGTTTACCCGCATTCCGACGGCGTTTGCACAAAACGGAGCAGTGAAACGCCCAAACAAATAGAGCCTTAGTTTTTGTGTGTATATGTGACAAAGGACTGTATTATACATTGGTTGCCGGTTCTAATCAAAGGCGGTGGAGCAGGTTAAGTAACCTGCTCAAGGCGGTGGCAGATTCCTTCAAAATTCTGGACATAAAGCCTACAGTAGTAGTCTGATGATATTAAAGTTTCTGCTTTCTTGTAAGTCTTTTACATGCACATTAGATAACTGACCAGCTCATGCTGAAAGCTCAAAATTTTAACTTGTTTTGAAACTAAATTGCCGCAATTCAAAGATATCTGTAAATGATGTAAATTCAACTCAGACATTGCTCCTGTTTGAAGATACAAGAACAACAACAACACTCAAGCCTTTATCCTAGTAAAGTGGGGTCAGTTATATGGATCCTTTGTCACCACTGTGCCCTATCTTTAGTCATAGTCTCATTAATGCCTATGTACATCATGTCTTTCCTTATAGTTTCATTCCAAGTCTCTATTGGTCTACCCCTCCCTCGTTTAACATGCCTAGTGACTAGACTCTCACAACGTCTAACATGTGCCTCTAATGGTCTCCTTTGTGTGTCCAAACCATCTTAGTCGAGCTTCTCGCATCTTCTCTAAAACTGGCGCTACTCCTATCTTATCCCTAGTACATTCAATCCTAATTCTATCCAATCTCGTGGGTACACACATCCACTGAAGCATTCTCATCTCCGCAACTCCTATTCTTGGTCATGCACACAATTCACTGTCCAACACTCAGAACCATAGACAACCGTTGGTCTAGTCGCAGTACGGTAGAACTTGCGCTTAAGTTTTAATGGTACTTTATGATCACACGTGATCACTGACGCGCCTCGCCACTTCAACCAATCCGCTTGGATTCTATGTGTCACGTCTTTAGTTACCTGTTAGGCTCCAGTTTGAAGATGTTTCACTATATTAGCTGGAGTCAACTTACAATGCAACAGAGCAACCCAGTGTAATATATACAAAGAAAATCTACATATTTTGTATGACACCATCTAATTTATTTACATGTGATTATCATGCTTAGGGTTAGGGCACTGCAAGATTTATCGCACTGCAATTAGACCAGCGATGCTGCTCTATGGTTCTGAGTGTTAGGCAGTGAATTATGTACATGAGCGAAAAATAGGAGTTGCGGAGATGATAATGCTTAGGTGGATGTGTGGACACATGAGACTCGATAAAATTAGGAATGAATGTATCAGGGATAAGATATGAGTGACACCAATTGCAGAGAAGGTGCAAGAAGCTCGACTAAGATGGGTAGGAGTGTAGGACACGTACAAAGGAAACCATTAGAGGCACCTCTTAGGCATTGTGAGAGTTTAGTCGCTAGACATGTTAAACAGAGGAGGGGTAGACCGATAAAGACTTTGAATGACTTTGCTGATGAATCACATGTACCTATACACGAAAAATCAAGTGTATTTGTCACCTTTTCAAGTCTCTACATCTCTTTGAAGGTTTGCGTAAATTCCAATGAAAATCTAGGCCGTTCGATATTGGTCATCGCCGAAAAATCAGAAAGGTATAGGTGCAACATATTGTGGCTTCGTCAATCCCGAGCACTGTGGATTGTGAGCGACAAGAGCACTGTCGCACGAGGCATGAACATCCCCTGACTTTTCTAAATAAAAAAATATTATTACAACTAATCTATAAAATTGAGTATTGTAAAGTTAACAGCCCTTATACATCTAATTTGGGGTACTGTCACAAGCAAACCTTGCATAGCTATTAGTAAATCATTAAATTCACAAAACCGCTATCCGCAAACCATTTTGTTATTAGCTAATATTAGTTAGTTGCATGAGCTATTATTAATTGCTCTATTTGTCTCATTGATATTATTAGAAATAATAATATTAGAGTTACTATTACTATATATAATTTAGTAGGGTAAAAATTCTATTAAAATTTTGGACAGACTTACCTCATTGTTAAAATTAAAACAGCTTTTACACAGTTGATATTAACACCACACTTTTGGCTATCCGCACTCAATATTTTAGTTTTTTTTGAATTTTTAGAATTCTTATTAGCAAACACTGCACAAAAATGATTCCTTATACGTACTCGCCCCTCTCATACTTCTGCCTCCACCCCCAATCGTGATTTCGCCTGCGATCCTTCCTCTCTTTCCTCTTGGCCTGAAGAGCTCCAAATCCGGCAAGTGTTCCTCCATTTTTCAAGTGACGTTATTTATCCTGACATGTTCTCCATTATCTGACGACTATTTTTTTCCACATCTGGCGATCTCTCTTCTTCTTGACGGCGGTGCTCTCTTATTCCAGATTTTCAAGCGCTCACTCCTCCTCTAGGCAATGGTGCTAGGCTCCCTCCTTTTCCAATTTTTGAGTGCAGATAGTTTTCATGTTTGTGAATAGTCAAAAATGCTAATAGTCAAAACTACAGTGCTAATATCAGCGTCCTTATTTAACTGTAGAAGTTATTTAACTTTGGTGCTACATCATTAATCTTATTAATTGCTCCTCATCTTAATGATATTGTAGAGGAAACAAAGAGCTACGGGGAATGTGATAATGTCATTTGGAGCATGGGGCCTCCATATTAGAGATTTTTAGGGGGGTTCGGTGACGGATCATTGCGATGCTGCCACATGACAACCCATATATTGACTTGTGCACTGCACTTCGCTTCTTCTTTCTCAAGTAAAAAAGAGCATTGTTATGAGCACATCTACTTTGGATATTAGCACACCAAGTTATAAAAATAATAACTATTATTTTTAGTTCATGTACTCTCCCTTGCACAACCTGTCCCGCTTTCTCTCCCACACGACCCCTGAAAACCCTAGCATTGCCCGTCATTCTCTTCGAAGCCCGCCGCCGCTGACCATATCCCATTTTATTCCTCATGCATGATGCCTACTGGAAACCCTAGAGTTGTCATTCTCTTGATCGAAGCCAAACGAGCCCAACGCCGCCGTTTAGTCTCTTTCTCTAGGGCCGACGGTGATGATCCAAATCACAGGTGTTCCTTCCTCCTGTTCCGACGTCGTAGATAAAATTTTGTGTACTAAGTTATGTTTTATACTCATGAAAAAGAATTCAAGCCGGTGTGCTCATAAAAATTGGGTTTCAAATAAAATTTCATGGTGTGTTAATATTCAAAATAGACGTGCTAATAAACGTGCTACTAACAATGCTCTTACAAAATAGTATTGCAGCCCCAAAATTTTTGCATCCTTAAAAAAGTAAAAAATCAATCAATCAATTTTCTATTGAGATTTTAGTCCTTTTAATTCCCTAATCCATCAAAAATCAATCCCTTGTGTTATATTCAATACAATGCAGCAATTAACAATGCGAGTAAGCGAAGTTTGTACATGTGACTCATTAAACTGCTCTCTTTACATTTAGGTTGTGTTTGGCGCAGCTTTTCGCAACTTATTTGTTCTGGTGAGGTTGGATAAAATCGTCATTGTACATTTGGTATGACAAATGTTATTACTGTTATCAAAAAAAGAAACTAATTTAGGGCATAAGATTTTGATATGACAATGACATTTTTGTCCGACCTCACCGGAGCAAATAAGTCGCGATAAGCCGCGTCAAATGCAGCCTTAGGGTTTGTTTGGGATAGCTCTGGCGGATTGAAAAGTTGCTGTCCGGATAGAGTTGTTTTAAAATAGATCTCTGGGGAGCAGTTTTGAAAAGCTGCAGAATGTTTGGGTGTTCTGTGCAGAAGTGCGCTTTGAATAGCGATTTTCTATTTTTAGCTGTTTGGAGAAACAACTTTTGGAAGCTGTTTTTTAAAAAACTAAAATATATAAGTATATAAAAATAACTGATAACATGAGTCTTTTACATAGTTTTAGAAAATATAAAAAAAAGGTCTTCCAACATCCGGCGACTGTTTCCAATCCTTCTGATCATCTGTTCAAAAATAAATTGATATGAATCAAACTTCTGATAATTTAAATCCTTTACATTTTTTAGTAAAAGATGGATCGAATTTTTACCTCCGCGCACTGTATATTTCTTCGGCAATGCTATCTCGTACTGTAGACATATGTTCTGCTCCAGCAGCATCACTCATATCGCCTTCAATATCATTCTTTGTCGCAGGGTCTTCAACCTCTGAGGGAACAAAAGAAGACTCATCAGCATCACAAACATTAAACTCAGGGTCTCAGCTAGACAGATGTCTCTGAATGAAGTTATGTAAAGTCATTGTCGTTAGCACTATGGAGCGCTATTTCTTGAAGTTGTACTGTGGCATTTTGCTCAAAATGTGCCACTTTTTTTTCACACTCCAAACATTCGCTCAATCACACTGCGAAGAGATGAATGCGCCTTATTGAAATGTTCTTGCCTTTCTTATACAGGCCGACTCCCACGGGCAAAGTCTGTCAAGTGATATCTTGTTTCTGGGTACGACTTCAAATAACCCATCTTTAACGGGTATCCAGCATCCACTAAGTAATATTTATCTGCATTTACTTGCTTTGTTAAACAGGTAAACATTATGAAATGCGAAAAATTTGAATGAATGTAAACATATTGATTAGTATACCTTGTGGTGGATGCGAAAAAATGCAATCTATCGTCTGCCAATGCGCGCACGAAGATGCAACTATCATGAGCAGATCTCTTCCATCCAGTCAGGGCAAATGTAAAACACATGTTAAAATCACATACTATCATTACATTTTGTGTCGTCGTGCCATGACGTCTTATGTATCGTACTTGATCTTTTACGGGTATCCTTGCATCAACATGTGTACCGTCAATGACACCAATGCAATCCTTGAAGAATGACATGTAACGAGGATCATACCTTATCTCAGCCGGAATATCTTTGAACTGACGGTCAATAGGTTTATAGCATCAATTGAGAGTATCAAAAGAGATCTAAGCCCTTTCAAAAAATATCTACTAATTGTTTCGGTCGAGTGCTGGAACCGTTTTTTCGTTAATCTAATGGAACCTCGTTGTGCTAAGATACACAATATAATCCCTAGGACTTCTCTTGAGGACGTCCGTTGTGATCCTTGAAGTTCATGATCTGCTTCCAGTTTATGAAGTAAATCTATGAAAATGCGTTTCGACATCCTAAATGCATTATGAATCTTATCTGGATGTCCTTCTAGTAACTCTTTGATCCATTTCGCACCTGTTTGGGTAGATGTCATGCATGGGCGTGTGTCTAGAACATGATAATTCATCATCTCGATCAATGACATCACTACACGACAATACTCTATATATTGCCTCCGCTCCGGCGAAAGACTTGTTGAATCCCCAGAATCTTCAGGGGAGGAGTCATGTTCTTCCATTATAGTAGCTGCAATTAAAGCATCACAGAACATTTATCATAATCTATATAAAGATAATAACAAAACATCTATTACAGTTTCGAGACAGAAACATCACGCGGTACAACATTAAAAAAACAAATAGAAACATCATTGTGTTCTTCATGCAAAACACAAAAGGAAATATAGATCGTAGCTAAGCCCGTGTCACTGAGCCCTCTTCTCGTACGCCTTCATAATCCACCAAATCCGCATATCTTCTGGAATACTCATGAAGATCTCTCTAGTGGTCTTGTCCCTGATGTGCTCGAGAGCAAAGTAATATAGATCCAGGTTTGCCCGTAGCTCTGGGCTACTGGAAATCAACTCCACCACCTCTTTGACTGTGACAACTGGTGGTGGCTTCACAGCTAGAGTGGATTGATGTAAATCTGACATCAAAGAAAATGACATTTCTTTGTTCTTCCCGATCTTTCTTCTTTTACTTGCCGAGGAAGACGCATTCCCAGGAGGTGTTGAAGCACCTCCTATATCTTCAGGATCACCTTGATTGTTTTTCATGTTATCTGCTACATCATCATCTTCCAACTGGATCCTCCCCACATCTGGTGGCAAACTCCCAATTGAAGGAGCCCACAAGTCTTCTCCAGTTGCGACAACCTGACTGAACATAGTCGTCAGTTTCTCCTCCAACTCAGGTGCAATACCTCCGTATTGAAATTTTTTTGCCGCTGGAACAACCTGTTGAAATGAATAAATCAATATTAAAATCTGTCAAAAATAAAAACTAATTTTATGAAATCAAACATGAATTTGTTATGACCTTAATTTTTTCTGCCCACCATTCTTCTGATGCAGCAATAGTTCTCTTCTCTGGATCCCAACACAAACCAGTCTCGTCATGTTTCAGCTCCTTCCATAACTTCCAATCCTTCTTCAAATGATCTCATTTATTTTTCATTTGCAATCGATCGTAGCTTTTCCCGTTTCGTTATTTAAACCCCGCAATCAAATTTTTCCACCCTTCTTTGCTAAAGTGGGTGTGAGACGATTTCTCAAACCAATCTCTTTTATGCAGAGATCAAAAAATAATATCATTTCACCTGACTCCCAACTCGCTACGATTCCTCCTTCCTTTGCTTTTACCATTATGATATACCCTAAACCGTAATTAAAATAACAATTACTAATCAAATTCCTAGTCTAACAATTACTAATTATAATAACAATTATTAAAATAACATACATCACATACAAACACACACATACACAATCAAAAACACACACACACATACACAATCAAAAACACATACATACATACACACACATACTACACATACACAATCAAACACACACACACACACACACACACACACACACATATACACACACTTACACAAATACACACATATACACATACACAATCAAAAACACCCAATAACCAAATACACACACACACACAGACTAGATCAAAAACACACACAAATACACAATCAAAAAACACACACACACAATACACACACACACACATACACAGTAAAAAATACACACACAAATATACACATACACATACACAATCAACACATACATACATACAAAATCAAAAACACACACACACACACATACACAGATACACAATCAAAAACGCACACACACACATACACAATCAAAAACACACACACACGCATACACAATCAAACACACACACACACACACACATACACACACATACTCACACATACACAAACAAAAAACACAAACAAATACACAATCAAAAAACACACACACACATGCACAAACAAACATACATCAATAACACACACACACACACACACACACAATCAAAAACACACACACACATACACAATCAATAACACACACACACACACATACACAATCAAAAACACACACACACATACTCACACATACACAAACAAAAAACACAAACAAATACACAATCAAAAAACACACACACACATGCACAAACAAACATACATCAATAACACACACACACACACACACACACATATACACACATACACAATCAAAAACACACACACACACATACATAATCAATAACACACACACACACACACACACACACACACATACAAACACACACACACACACACACACACACAATCAATAACACACACACACACGTACACAATCAATTACACACACACAATCAATAACACACACACACACACACATACACAATCAATAACACACACACATACAAACACACACACACACACATAAACAATCAATAACACACACACACAAACAATACACAATCAATAACATACACACACACATACACAATAAAAAAACACACACAAACATACACATACACAAACAATCACACACACACACACAATCAATAACACACACACACACACAATCAATAACACACACACACATACACAATCAATAACATATACACACACACATACACAATAAAAAAACACACACAAACATACACATACACAAACAAAAAAAAACACAAAACACACACACACACACACATACACACACACATCCACACCTATCCATATACACATCCATCCATATACACAAATCCATATACACACACAAACATACACACATCCATCCATGTACACACACAAACATACACAAAAACACACACACATCCCTACAAAACCACACAACCAAACAAACAAACACACACACACACACACACACCTCCCTACAAACAAAAAAAAACACATATAAATCCAAACCCCCCAATGTTGAAGCCAAAATTGACTTCAACGAATGTTCACAAATAGGGGCGTAGCCGACTCCTACTTGGCCCAAGCTCCGACCTCCGACCGTCGTGAAGGATTAGAAAACTGGCCCAAACGCCGCAGCAGGGAGGTCCCACCGCTTACCCGGAAGGTCACAGAGACCTCCCCTCCAAAGCCAAAAGCTGGGCTTGGAGTTCCTCAGAAGACCGTGCCAATGAATCCTCTCCCGAGTCTCAAAAAAGGTCCCCTCTGAAGAACCCTATGGGCTTATTTATAGATTTCAGAATCTGAACTGCAAATAACAAAATGCTCCGGTGAAATTACTGGGATAACCCTTGGCTGGGTCTGCCAACAGCCAAACCCCGCTGTTCTGAGGAGCTATATGCAGTCCACCAAGGGTAAAAGGGTAAAAATATCTGGGGTAGAAGAGTAAAAACCCCCTGCTTTGATAGGAAAGGTTAAAAAACCTTTTGCCCCCTGGCGAGAGGAAAGGCGCCTGCCGGCGAGAAGGACCCACCGCCAGGCTCGCCGGAGCCTCTCGCCCATGGAGGTCCTCTTGCTTCTGGGGGCCCGCTCGCCTCTGGAGGGGCCCTCTCGCCCTTTAGAGAGCCCATCATCTCGCCGCAGGCGAGTGGGCTTCTTGGTACCCTTTGCCGGTCTCGTCCTTTTTACTTCTGAGGGCTCTTGCGAGCCCGAGGTTGTACACCCAAAACTTCATGATTTAAGCCAAAGACGTGGGGAGAAGGCCACAAGGGGAAAAGTTACCGCCGATAGAAGAGGGACGGGGAAGAGAGGCCGGAATCCAACCCACTGGAGTACTCGTTCAAGCTGGATTTCGTAGCAGTTCGCGTGAAGCCGGGCCGACGGAAGCTAGGGCTGGAGAAGACGACCGATGCTAGGGCTCCTTTTCCTCGATCTTTGTTGTCGCCGATGCTAGGGTTGGAGAAGACGGCCGATCGGGAAGAAGCTCTGTCGTCGCGGCCGGTGATGTCGCCTGTGTTCGGGAGAAGGAGAAAGAGCGGCCGGCAATGTCGCCTGTGTTCTGCGATCGGGAAGAAGAAATAGCGGCGGGATCGGGGAGAAGGAAGGGACGCGGGATCGGGAAGAAAACCGCAGGGGGGGAATAACATCCGCGATTTTTTAGAGCGCTGAACGCAGGGGGAGGGGCTTCCGGAAAAGAGCTTTGGGAGCGGCTCTTCGAACAACGATTTCATTAAAGAGCTGTCCCAAACAAACCCAATACAAGCTCTGGCGGCTGGGAAAGAGATTCTCCAGCCGCCAGAGCTGTCCCAAACAGACCCTTAGACTCCGTTTGGCACGGTCGTGGCAGTCGTAAACGCATGGGTTAAAATGTCATTCATTAATGATCACCTAACAAACATGATCTGTTTGAACATAAAAGTGGATGAAGTTTCTTAGGTGGATGTTAACATATGACATAGTGTCTTTCCATTAATGCCTATGTACATTGTGTCTTTCCTTATAGTTTCATTCCAAGTTTCTATTGGTCTACCCTCCTTGGACAGGTGAGGACTCATTAAACTGCCCTCTTTGGACTTGTGTACTGCACTTCGCTTCTTCTTCTCCCTCCATGAGAAATTCGTTTATGTTACATCGATTATATCTAAGCTTCCTGCATCTTCATTTAGCTGTTTTTGGCGCAGTTTATCACAACTTATTTGTTCTAATGAAGTTGGACAAAATCGTCATTGTATATTTCGTATGACAAATGTTATTACTATTATAAAAAAGGAACTAGTTTGGCATAAGATTTTGATAAGACAATGACATTTTTGTCCAACCTCACCGGAGCAAATAAGCCGGCTCCAATTGGCACGGTGGTGGCGATCGTAAATGCATGAGTTAAAACGTCATTCGTTAAGGATCATCTAACAAATATCATTTGTTTGAGCATAAAAGTGGATGAAGTTTCTTAGGTGGGTGTTAACATATGACAATTTAACATCCCCCCCCCCCATTTTCATGACCGCCACCATGGCACGGTGGTGGCGGTCGTAAACGCATGAGTTAAATCGTCATTTGTTAAGGATCACCTAACAAATATCATCTGTTTGAACATAAATGTGGATGAAGTTCTTTAGATGGACGTTAACGAATGACAATTTAACTCCCATGTTCATGACCGTCACCACCGTGCCAAAGGGAGCCTTAGACACTCACTGAAAGAGATTAGAAATTGGCGGTGGCAAAATGATGGCATGGCTGGGGAAGAAATGATGAAAACGAGAGGAAAAGAAGAGAGACAGGGGGAAGCCTTAGGCTCCGCTTGGCACGGCGGTGGCGCTCATGAACATGTGGGGTTAAATTGTCACTCGTAAACACGTCCATCTAAAGAACTTCTTCCACATTTATGTTCAAACAGATGATATTTGTGAGTGATTCTTAACAAATGACGGTTTAATTCATGCGCCGTGCCAAACGGAGCATTAATAGAAAGCTCGTTGCTTTCTCGCCGCCGTTGCGGCAGTGGAGAGCACCGCTGATTGCTATCGTCGGACGGCAACAAAGACAACGACAGTTGCTTCAGACGGCCCGCCGGATCCGCCGTGTTCCTCCTCGTCCACATTGTTGGCTGGTTATCCTCCGAGGTTTTTTCATGATGGAACTTCCTCCTCCCTTGTATCTTCCTTCACAGTTTCTCTCCATTAACATGTTTCTGAAGTTATTTTCACTTTTTCGACTGTGTTATGTAGTGTTACCCCAAGTTCTTCACAGATCCATTGATTGTTTTGTGTGTTTGATTAAGGCAAAGTTATGAAAACAGTCCCAAAACTTTGCATACGTTATGAAATAAGTTCTTTATTTTTTTTTATTGAATTTGGTCCTCAAAATTCTTAAAATAGGTGAAATTAGTCCATACCTAAAATCTGTTAGCCTGAAAAAAAATTGCTTACCCCACGCTCGTAAGAGAACGGTCTTCTTCTGGCTCCCTCATGCTTGGCCCCTGTCGCTCCTTTTTATCTGCGCTACCGTCCTAGACGACCATGTCTTCGCGGCCGGCGGCCATGACGAGGACCGCGCTGCCGGAGATGGCAACAGAGCATGCCCACTGAACGGGATTGTTTGGTGTTAGAGCATCTCCAACCGATAGGCATTTTCTAGGAATGCGTTTGGCTCCAACCTTACTCTAAAAGTTCCCCTATTTATGGAGATCCTCTTTCTCCTCCTCTAAGCGGATTCTATACACAGGTGTGTATAGAAAAAGTTATACACACCCTTTTTGATGGTTGGGATCTACAATACACCCTTTTCAACGGTTGGAATTTAAACTAATTATGCACATCATTTATATATACATCTTATAAATATATATGGTGAATACAATTTTATAAATATATATGGTGGATTTAGAGTGGATCCGCCATGTGTCAGCATCCAAAAAGAATGTGTATAAAAAAAGTTATACACATGTGTGCATATATATTTTAAATTTATTTTCCTTTTTAAAATTATTTAAGTGTTTATCTAAACTTTATAATTATTTATAACTTTCTTCAACTTTTTAATATAGTTTTTCAATTTTAACATATAATATATCAATAAAATTGTTTTGTCGAGAGATAGATTAATATTGAATACTTTTAATTATTATTTATCATTATATTAATAAAATATTATTTTATTGAGTATATTTCTTTACATATTTTTGAAATTTGTATTAGGTATATAATTATTATATAATATATATATTTATATAAAAATTTCATGTTCTTCAAAAATAGAGAACATGATTGAAATTGCTTTAATCATGTTCTTCATATTTAAAGAATATGGTACAATGAAAACCTCTAAATATAGAGATTCTCATTGAAGATGTTCTTATTGCCAATCTATTCTATCTAGATTCATCCCCCTACTAAAACAAAGCCCTATTAAATTCTCCAAAGCCGCTCACCTACTACACAATTATAGTGTTTGCTTTTGGCCATACGATCAATAAACCATCGCCATTAATGGATTCTTCCCGAGCTTCGATCTCCCATCTCTCCCCGTGCCCTCCTCCTTCTCCGGCCACTCCTTCGCTTGCTGTCAATGTTTGATCAGCACGGGGGCGCCGGAAAACCGTTCTCTCGCGGGACGTCGGTGTTGAAGGTGGGCATTTTTTTCAGTTAAGTATGGTACAGATTTTAGGTAGGAATTGATTTCATAAAGTGCAAAGTTTTGAGACTGATTTCTTAAAGTATGCAAAG
>CM077161.1:4322350-4336032 GCA_039583875.1 Platanthera guangdongensis
TCCCCCATTCAGAACCACGATGTTGTCGACGTGTCTCATCATCGGCGCCCTGTGCGCGATAAGTATGGTCGTCTTGTTTCCCATGATTAATGTTTCGAGCGCCTCCTGCACGACCCGACTGGAATCGGACTCAATCGCTGAGCTAGCCTCGTCCAGTAGCAGGATCGGCGCGTTTTTCAGCACGACGCGAGCTATCGCAATCCGCTGCTTCTGTCCGGGCGTCAGGTCGACTCCTCTCATCCCCACGTGCGTGTCATAGCCGTGAGGTAAACTGCTTATGAAATGATGGGCGTTTGCTATTCTCGCCGCTTCCTTCATTTCGGCTTCGGTGGCATTGTGCCTCGCGTATATGATGTTCTCCCTTATGGTCGTTGAGAAGATGATGGGCTCCTGCTGCACCAAACCCATGTGGCTCCTTAACCATCTTAGATTGAACTGCTTTAAATCACGGCCGTCCAATAGGATCTGAGCTGCGACCGGATCGTAGAATCTTTCGATGAGGGATATTATCGTGCTCTTTCCAGAACCTGAAACGCCCACCATCGCCACAGTTTGTCCCCCGTCGACTTTGAGGCTGAAATTACTCAGCACCATCAGGTCAGGACGAGTTGGATAGCAAAAATCGATACTCTTGATCTCAATGCTGCCGTACACGGAAGGCGGTTTTACGCCAGTATTATCATCTGGATCTATGGAGGGAACTCGGTCGATGATTTCGAACACTGAAGCGAGGGAATTTCTCCTCTTGAGAATATAAGGAGCCAAGCCGAAAGGCTCGACCAATGCGAAGGTTGCGAAAGAGAAAACCATGTACGCTTTGAGTGCCGTGGCAACTTTGAGATGGCCTTCGTGCACGGAGACGGCAGTGTACCAGAGAAGCAGTGAGTTGCAGGCAAAAAGGAGAAACTGCGATAAGCCGAAGGCGAAACCGATACCTATGCCGTGGAGAAAGCTCTTGGCCAGTATTGTACCGAGTTGTAATCTATAGAGCTCCATCACCTTGTTGCCAGCACAGAAAGGCCACAACAGTGTAGATGTTTCTAACAGCATCTTCGAGCACCAAAGAGGCTTTCCTGTGCATTTCCTGTATTCCCCCTGAAAACCCAGCAAGCCACATTTTCTGCAGCCATTAATGGTCATGAATAGATATTAGTCTATTGTCAATTGACAACAAAGCGCCAGAATCACTTCCACAGAAAAATTTAGGCAAGCTCTAGTTAAGATGGAACAATGCATACAAAGGGGCATAATTCGGCTAAGCAAAAGCATGAAACAAGTTGGTAACAGGATTCTTGGTAATTAATTTTATAGAATATGGATGATAGAAAAGGAAAGTATTCCCAGTCGACCTGCTTAAATACAATTCATCAATGCAACAAGATTTCATTCCAAAATTCAACCACAATGGATGGCTAAAGTGCGTCCCAGGGCTAACTAAACAAACAGGCTTTGGTCGAGTTCCATGCAGTTGTATTGGGTAAGGATAACTGATGCATCCTAAAAATCCAAAATTGATTTTAAAAGGTAAAATTTGAGAACAAATTTAATTTGAGTGGCGGTAGCGGAAGTTTTACAAGAGATTGCATTCGATAATCGTCCAAGCTTTCACAATCGCACAAAATTGCCCAACAGTCACTCGCATTCAACGATTTGATTTAATGCTCCACAGGTTTTAACAAGTAAACAAGCACAAATATTTGAAAATTAACGGCAAACAAAACAGTGTTATTTTAAGCAAGCAATTACTGTTTTTAGCTGGTCAAATATGAATGAGGCATAAAGTTTAAACTAACAGGAGGAGGAGATAGGTTTGGTAAGGGATATACCAAATCCAAACTCCAGTCAGAGGGTCGACTGAATAACTTGAGAGGAAAACAGGGGAGCGGGCTGGAATGGAGCGACAGCGTCGAGACGAGCAAGGGCCGTTCGTTCCGTCGGTGGAGGACTGGATCTGGAACGGCGGACGACGCCGTCGCTATAAGAGGCGGCGGCGGTCCGTGGAGTAGGGAGTCGGGAGGACAGCTGGACTGGGTTAGCAGGCCGACACCCAAAACGAGCCGGAGCTGCTCGATCCCGTCGGAGGCGGCCTGTCACTGGATCGACAAAAGTCGGCGGGGTAGGGGAAGGCAGCGCCAGGCCGTGGAGTTGCGAAGAAGACAAATGGTACACCGAGTAGTGTCGCCGGGTGAGGAAAACGTCAGGTCTGTCAAGACTGGTCGTTTTCCTCCTTTTCCTGGCCGCTGCATCAGGGGGAGGGGTTTGGTATTAAAAGAGCTTTTCTTTTTAATTCTCAGAATTAAATGAAATAAAGTGGGGGGGGGGGGTTACCAATAGGCTTTAAGTGGGGGGTTACGAATAGGCTTTTAAGTGGGGGGTTATCAATAGGCTTTAAGTGAGGGGGGTTATATTCTGAAATAAAATATTTAATAAACTAACATTTAATATTCAGAATATATTAAATATTTTAAAATGCTTGCTTGCTTAAATTAACACTACCCCTAATTTGACGGACCTTTCCATTCATGATCTTACGATCGGTCACCCGATAAGTCCAATAACAGTGCGTGAATAACAAGCGCGATACAACATGCATGAAATAGAACATAAAATGCGTGAAACAGTGCGCTACAAAAATACAAGAAAAACTAAAATAAAGATGCAAACATGTGTTGCATCATTCTCCTCCGGGTTGAAAGGACTCGACCCCAACGAGAATATGACGACACCCGCCACTGAAAGAACTAAAAGGTGATCCGAGGAAATGTTGAGTCACTGCCCTGCTGTGGTAGATGATGGTGGAACACAGGGAGGACCCGTCGTTGCTGCGCATGATCTGGAATGTCACCCTCTTTCCTGAAAAACGCAGGAAACCAAACTCCCTCGGAAAAAGACAACTCCCGGTGATAAGGTCAGCCATGGAGTTAAAGTTTTTCAAAGGTACTCCCAAACCATTAGTCATAATTTTATGCATAATACGTACTTGACCAGTAAAAAATAGAGCAATAAATAAAGGAGCAACATAAAGTGGAGACGAGGGTGGAACAAAGGAACTAGGTGAGAAACAAAACAGAGAGTAAGCAAAGGCAACATGTGTGGAATTATTAAATCATACAGCATCTTGCGCGCTCCTGATAGACATCTCTGTGCGTTTATGAAACAAAGACAAATCACCATAATGACAATATTCACGAGAATCCAACTAGCACGATAATTTTAAAACTGTTCTCAAATTTATCATGCAAAATCAACCGGAGAATACTTTAAAACGTGTGTCCCTATTAGGAATTTTTTTTTGGAACGTTTCAATTTCCCTACTAAGGCTAATCCGAAGAAATTCAAAGTTCATTTGATGAAGCCCTAATTGCTCACTTACACTTACGGAATAGCGGTGCGAGCTAAACATGTGATCGCCAAATATAAAATCAACGTGTGGTGGTGGTGGCAGATCATCTAGAATGGATGACTCACCGGAGCCAAGTGCGTCTTCCTGGAGTAGGGGTCCAGGTAGTAGTGCGACACTAAATAATAGTGTAGTGGTAACTAAGGAAGGTGAGAGAGATGATGACGAGGTCTTCCCAGGAGCCTTAGGTACAAGACTATTCTTCTGGGGAAGAAGAACAATTTTGTGCCCACGGTGATCAAAGGAATGAGAGTTCCTTACACCATCATGCATGACGCGCCTATCATACTGTCATGCTCTTCCTAACAAGATATGACAGACATCGATGTGGGCGACATCACATAGAACAGAATCCTGATACACATCCCTGATAGAGAACTCTACGAGACAATGGTGAGTAACGGACATAGTCATGTGACTATTAACCCCAGATAAGTGGTAGGGTGCTCCAAAGGGTGCGTCTCGAGTCCTAGCTTCTCGACCATACGTTTGGAAACGAAATTTCTCATGCTACCGCTGTCAATGATAATGGAACAAAAGTGTCCCTGAATACGCGCGGGCACTTGGAAGATTTTGTGCCCAGGCTCCATACACTTGAAGCATAGAAATACTCGGTGTTGGGCTTGAAACCCATGGCGCCTTACCTCGGGTGAGGCCAGTGGGAGGAGCTGGGGCCCATAGTAGTAACTCGAGGAGGGGAATCGTCACTCTTAGGGGTGGGCGCAGTGGTGGTGGTGCTCGAGGAAGGTCTATCAGTAGACCTATGCCCAGATGTCCTCTTTTGAAGGGAGGCTTCAACTCTACGGGCTCGACTAAACACTTCACCAAATCTCTAAAGTCGTGCAATTCTAACTCATCCCTTATCGCATAGCGGAGCCCGTTCAGGTAACGGGACACCGTCATATCGTCCTCCTCGTGCAAGTCTAACCTAGACTGCATCACTAGAAACTCGTGGGTGTACTCATCCACGGAAAGCTTGTCCTGTCGAAGGTTGTGGAACCTTCGATACGGAGTTTGCAAATAGTCCGGGGGACATATCGCTTCCGCAATTGTAACTTAAAACTCTACCTATGTGGTGATAGGTTCTAGGCCTAAGGTGTATCAGGTGCGCTCTAGTTGAACCCACCAAACTAGTGCGGGTCCTTTTAGCCTAAGGACGGCATATCGACTGTCGATTCACAGCATTTGTTTCCACGCCATGAATCGCTCGACGCGCTCACACCAATCGAGACACTTTTCGGGCTCTACGTGACCCTCAAAATCACCTACATCAAGCTTTACTCCATCGTCCCAACGGGGTTGGTGACGGAGTCCAAGTTCGGGTTGTGCAGGCTCTGCGGGTCTAGGATTTTGTTCCTCTTGCCTAGGGTTTTGGTGGGGTGGTTGATTAAATCCTAGATGTCGTTCAGCTTCTAGGTTATTGACGGAGGTTCTCTGGCTATTGACTATGTGGTTCGTGTCTCTCACGTTGGTGGTGAGTGTTTCTACCGTCTTCATCAGCTCACCCATTCGGTTAGCTAGGTCGCCTATGCTAGAGTCCATGCGATCTATACGACTCTCCATTTTTTTTTAAAAAAAAAACACTTAATAACAAAATTTTTTTTGAAAAAAGGTTCAAAATTTAAAAAGAAATTTGAAATTTTTTTTATAAAAACTTTTGTTCTTTTTTTTTGAAAACAAAAAATTAAAACAACGAAAAAAAATTAAAACAGAATCGTTCGATTCACAATATTGTGAATCGAATCTGTATCTGATATCAAACTGATGATCCTAAAAATTCAAATTGATTTTAAAAGGTAAAATTTGAGAACAAATTTAATTTGAGTGGCGGTAGCGGAAGTTTTACAAGAGATTACATTTGATAATCGTCCAAGCTTTCACAATCGCACAAAATTGCCCAACAGTCACTCGCATTCAACGATTTGATTTAATGCTCCACAGGTTTTAACAAGGAAGTAAACAAGCACAAATATTTGAAAATTAACGACAAACAAGAACAATGTTATTTTAAGCAAGCAATTTTTGTTTTTAGCTGGTCAAATATGAATGAGGCCTAAAGTTTAAACTAACAGTGAGGAGGAGAGGAAACAGGGGAGCGGGTGGAATGGAGCGACAACGCCGAGACGAGCAAGGGTCGTTCGTTCCGTCGGTGGAGGCCTGGATCTGGAACGGCGGACAACGCCGGCGCTATAAGAGGCGGCCGCGGTCCGTGGAGTAGGGAGTCGGGAGGACAGCTGGACTGGGTTAGCAGGCTGACGCCCAAAACGAGCCGGAGCTGCTCGATCCCATCGGAGGCGGCCTGTCACTGGATCGACAAAAGTCGGCGGGGTAGGGGAAGGCAGCGCCAGGCCGTGGAGTTGCGAAGAAGACAAATGGTACGCCGAGTAGTGTCGCCGGGTGAGGAAAACGTCAGGTCTCTCAACACTGGTCGTTTTTCTCCTTTTCCTGGCCGCTGCATCAAGGGGGAGGGGCATGGTATTTAAAGAGCTTTTCTTTTTAATTCTCAAAATTAATGAAATTATTGGAAAAGCCCATGTAAAAGGCACATTAATGGCCATCTTTCTTTGTTTTCTTTCTCCTCCTTCTTTAGTCCCACATCATGTATTAGGATTTATCTTCTCTCCTCTCTCCTATATATTTGTATTCTCTCCTTGTAATTAGATACTGAGTAATACATACAAGTTGGGTTCTCTCAACATGGTATCAGAGTCAGGTTCCCTCTAGCTGCGGCTTCCCTGCGGACTGCCTTTTTCTGTCCGCTCCGGTCTCCTGCGGACTGCCCCTCTGCATCCGCTTCCTTGCGGACTGCCTTTTTGTCCGCCTTCCTTGTGGACTGCCTCTTTCTGTTCTCTCCTGCGGACTGCCTTTTTGTCCGCTCCGGTCTCCGCGGACTGCTCCTCTGCATCCGCTTCTCTTCTCTCTCTCTGTGGGTTCCACCCTCCTCAGGCTTCTTATAGCCATCTTCTGCTCTGACTCGTGGGGCCCACCTCTTCTATCCGCTGCGGGCGTTTCTTCCTGTCCGCTGCACGCTCTGCTCTGTCCGCTCGAGCTACTTTTCTCGCGGACTGCTCCACTCTTCTTTTCTCGCGGACTGCTCCCCTCCATTTCCCTATCCGCAGTCTCTTGCGGACTGCTCTTGTCCGTTGCGCGCTCCTCTTCTCTCTTGCTGCATAGCTTCTCCATCCTCGCGGTCTCTTCTTCAGTCCGCCCCGGGTTTGCTGCGGCCTGCCCCAGTCCGCTGCGATCTGCACCAAACCGCTGCGACCTCTGCCGCGGTCTGCTCCTGTTCGCCGCCGACCTCTGCCCCAGTCCGCTGCGATCTCCTCCAGTTCGCCGCGACCTTATCCAGTTCGCCGCGGCCTCCTCTAGCCCGCTGCTTGCCGCGCCATTTGTACAAGCCGCGCCCAGCTGTCTGCTGTGCCTCAGTCCGCTGGTTCTGCCCGCCTCTTCTCCTCCAAGTCGCCATGTCCACCAGCGACTCCACTACCGCTCACCCCCGGCCGACCAAGTGGTCCTCCTCTCGAACTCCGCGATGAGCTTCGGATTACTACTATTTCCCTCTCTGGCAAGTCTAACTTCATCCCTGGGTCCACTCCGTCCGCCGGGTCTTACAAGCCAAGGGTCTTGCGCGTCACCTTACCCAGGGCTCACCGACTCCTCCTACTGATGATTGGCTCCGAAATGACGGTCGCGTCCAGAACCTGGATCTTGAACTCAGTGGAGGGTGAGTCGTACCAGATGATCATGTATCATGAGACCTCCAAAGCCATATGGGATGAACTTCATTCGTTGTACTCGGGCAAGGACATCCTTCAGCACCTTTTTGACGTCATCACTGATCTTCAAGATTTGGATGTTGGCAAAGCTCTGGACATGACCTCCTTCGTGGCCGTGCTAAAACTCTAACGGAGGCGGATTCAGCACCAGCCCGCGACTACTGATCTCGCTGCTCAACGCGCCCAGAAGGAGGCTGTTTGTATTGCTATGATTATGGCTCACGTCCCGCCACACCTTCACAGTATCCGGACCCAGGTTCTGGCTTCACCCACTACCCCTTCCTTCTCCGATGTCTGCTCGATGTTACTTCGTGTACCACCTCCACCGGAGGCACCTGCACCACCCTCGCCGGCCCTTCTTCAGCAGGCCCTTCCTCCTTTACTTCCCCCACCATCTTTTACTCGGGGTGGACGTACGGGCTCCCGTGGGCGGGGCCGTGGTGGCCGCGGCCGCCCCAAGTGCACCTACTGCGGCCGGGATGGCCATACTGAAGCGGTCTGTCACAAGAAACATGGCTACCCTCCTCGCCCGCCTACTGCTGCTGTTACCGATAGCTCTCCTCCGACTGGTATGGATCTTGAGGCTCTTCGCTTCAGCTGCAACAACTCCAGGGCTCCTCAACCCTCCATCTGCTTCTATTGCCCCACCTCCCATGCAGGTATTGTCTCACCTCCACTGCAGGTACTGCCTGTCTTTCCTCCGGCTCTCGCTGGATCCTGCACTCGGGAGCCACCCACCACATCACTTCCATGCAACCGCCCCGGTTCTCTGCTGCTCCTCATCCCCCGTCTATTACTGTGGCCAATGGTGCGCTTGTTCCGGTCTCCGGATGTGCTGATCTCTTCCTCCATCCCTCTCTCTCTCTCTTCGTTCCGTTCTTTATGTGTCGGCCTCACCCTTTAATTTACTCTCTGTTGGTCGTATTACTACTGATATGAATTGTTATATCATCTTCACCTCTTCTGTTTTTTGATACAGGAGCGGCAGACGCAGATTACCATTGGTAGGGGTCGACTGCAGAACGGGCTCTACCTCCTCGATGTCTCTCCCACATCACTTTCCTCTGTTCCTCTACCGATTGGCATTGTCGGCTGGCCATGCCCCTCTCCCTATCCTCCAGAAGGCGCTTCCTGACCTCTCTCTTCCTGTTTTTAACTGTGATTCCTGTTATTCTGGCAAACAGCCTCGTGCTTCTTATCCCGCACATTGTACTCGGAGCTCTGCTCTTTTGATCTAATACATTCTGATATTTGGGGACCATACAAGTTTCTAGCATCTCTGGTTATTATTATTTTATAACTTTTATTGACGATTGCTCTCGCACCTCCTGGTTGCATCTCCTACATGATCGCTCTGAGCTTCCTCGTGTTTTTCAGGCTTTTGTGTTAGAAACTCGTACGCAATTCTCTACCGCCATTAAACTTTCCCCTCTGATAATGCTCGGGAATACACTAGCCATGAGTTTGTCACTCTCTGCGCAAACTTCGGTATTGTTCATCAGACCTCTTGTCCCTACACCCGCAGCAAAACGGGGTCGCCGAACGCAAGAACCGCCACTTGCTTGATGTTGCCGTTCCCTCATGCTTCACATGCACGTTCCAAAAGTCTTCTGGAACTTTGCGGTTTTCAACGCATGTTTCTTATCAACCGTCTCCCATCACCGGTTCTCCAGCACGCTACCCCTTCAGCCTTCTTTTTCCCTCCGCACCCGCCTTCCCTCTCACCCCCCGGGTTTTTGGCTGTACTTGCTTTGTCCATAACCTGGGCCCCACTCTTGACAAACTAGATCCCCGGGCGGCAAACATATTTTCGTCGACTACTCCCGCACCCAAAAGGGTTATGTTTGCTACTCCCCGGTCACCCGGAAGGTCTCTGTATCTACTGATGTTACTTTCCGGGAGGATCAACCCTTCTTCCCTCCTCCTTTGCCACCTCTTCTACCACCATCTTCTCCACCACCCTCCATCCCACGGCCGGTGATCCCGTCCACTCCCCTACCACCATTCCTCTGCCTCCTCCCACCCTTGAACCTCCTCGCCGCCCGTAATTCGGGTCTATACTCGTCGCCCTCTTCCTCCCGTTGCTCCTATGCAGTCGGCTTCGACCTCGGCTTCTCCGTGTTCTGCTACTCTGGTACCGGCCTCTACAGCTCATCCGATGGCGAACTATGTTCTCTCCATCGCCTCTCTCCCCCTCTTCAGACCTTGGCTACTTCACTCTCCTCGGTCTCTATTCCTACTTCTGTACGGGACGCTCTTCAACATCTGGGTGGCAGGCTGCCATGGAAGAAGAGAGGCTGCTCTGTGGGCGAACCAGACTTGGACCTTGGTGCCCCTTCCTCCCGGCCAGAAACCTGTTGGGTGCAAATGGGTCTTCGTCATCAAAACATGCCCCTAATGGGACCATTGATCGACTCAAAGCTCGTTTGGTTGCTCGTGGCTTCACCCAGCAGCAGGAGGCTCGACTATGACGAGACTTCTCTCCGGTCGCTAAGCACAACACAGTCCGCATTCTCATTTCTGTTGTTGTCCATCGTCAATGGCCCCTATTTCAACTCGACGTCAAGAACGCTTTCCTGAATGGCGACCTTCAGAAAACTGTTTACATGCAACAACCTCCCGTGTTTGAGACCACGGGGAGTCACGGGTTTGTCACCTTCTCAAATCACTATATGGTCTCAAACAATCCCCTCGGACATGGTTCGACAAGTACAGCAAAGCTCTCCGAGCAATTGGCTTCACTCGAAGCTCGGCTGACTTCTCATTGTTTACTCGTCACCAGGCCACGGGTACGGTTCTCCTATTGGTATATGTCGACGAATCATTATTACTGGAAATGACTTGTACAACATACAGGCCGTTAAGCTACATCTGAGCTTCGTCTTCCAAACTAAAGATCTGAGACATCTTCGGTACTTCCTCGGTCTGGAAGTGGCCAGACGGTCAGATGGTCTGGTTCTCTCTCAGCGAAAATACTGTCTAGATCTTCTTCATGATGCGGGCTACTCTGGCTGCAAAACTATTAACACTCCCATGGATGCAAATCACAACTAGTGCTCAGTCCTCAGAGTCTGATTCTCTTCTACAAAATCCAGAATATGACCGTCGTCTAGTTGGGAAACTTATCTACCTAACAGTACAAACACTGACTGAATATCTTTCGCTGTGGGACTCGTTAGTCGTTATATGCACTCTCCTCGAATCTCTCATCTCCAGTTGTGGAACGCATTCTCAGATATCTTAAAACAGCTCCCGGCCAAGGACTTGTATACAAAACCTCATCTTCCATTCTCACACTAGTGGCATACTCTGATGCCGACTACGCTGGCTCCCTCGACGATCGACGATCTACTAGCGGGTTTTGCACCTATTTTGGAGGACATCTGATTACTTGGCGAAGCAAGAAACAAGCAGTGGTTGCTCGATCCTCAGCCGAAGCAGAATATCGGGCAATGGCTGCTGTGGTTTTTGAACTCACATGGATTGAGAGTCTCATTACCGACCTTGGAGTTAAACTATCTTCACCAGCTCTCCTCCTATGTGGCAGTCAAGCTGCCATACATATTGCTAAGAACCCGGTCTTTCACGAAAGAACGAAGCATATTGAGGTAGATTGTCATTTCATCCGAGAGAAAGTCCACATGAAGAAGATCGAGCTCAAGCATGTTCCGGGTACTGAACAGGTTGCTGACATCCTCACCAAAGCTCTACCTAGTACCCTCTTCTATCAGTGCCTATCCAAGCTTGGCGCATACGACTTGTACGCTCCAGCTTGCGGGGGAGTATTTGGAAAAGCTCATGTAAAAGGCCCATTTAATGGCCCTCTTTCTTTGTTTTCTTTCTCCCTTTCTTTAGTCCCACATCATGTATAGGATTTATTCTTCTCTCCTCTCTCCTATATATTTGTATTCTCTCGTTGTAATTAGATACTTGAGTAATACATACAAGCTTTGGGTTCTCTCAACAGAAATAAAGTGGGGGGTTACCGATAGGCTTTAAGTGGGGGGTTACGAATAGGCTTTTTTATGTGGGGGGTTATCAATAGGCTTTTATGTGGGGGGTTATCAATAGGCTTTTTATGTGGGGGGTTATCAATAGGCTTTAAGTGAGGGGGGTATATTCTGAAATAAAATATTTAATAAACTAACATTTAAATTCAGAATATATTAAATATTTTAAAATGCTTGCTTGCTTAAATTAACATTACCCTAATTTGACGGACCTTTCCATTCATGATCTTACCGGTCGGTCACTCCAATAAGTCCAATAACAGTGCGTGAATAACAAACGCGATACAACATGCATGAAATAGAACAGAAAATGCGTGAAATAGTGTGCTACAAAAATACAAGAATAAACTAAAATGAAGATGCAAACATGGGTTGCATTAATAATGTAGTGGAATGGGCGGATGGCAGCACAACAGCGAAAAGGATGGGATTATCGCGGTTGTGGCAGTACTCGTACATAGTTTTTGGAAGTAGGGATGAGATGCATTTGGTGATTGAAAGAGAGAGACAAAATGAGGAACAAATTTAATTATAAAAATATTTTCCTCTATTTTTCATTAATATTATAAGAGCATATTACAAGATGTGGGGCTAAACATTCAAAAGAATAATGGGCCTTACAACTTTGCAATAGAATTAAGTTTTGAAATGGACCGGTTTCAGTTTTTCAACACTCCCCCTCAAATTGAAGCGTATAAGTCGTAGGTACCAAAATGGAACGGAATTTACTGTATAGTGGACGATATAGGGACTTTGTCATAATGTCTGACACTTGATCAATAGCAAATAAGTGTGGTAAAATGAACTTCTGTCACCCGGATGCTAAAGAGCCTCCTGCACAGAAGACGAGGTGGAAACAGAGGACAAGGACGCCACAAATCTGCAAAGGGGAGAAGAGAGACGTGCAATGATACATAATTAGAAAGAGGTTGAGTGGAGAAGCAACCACATCTTGGGAGGGCGTCTTTGGCAAATCATAGGTCCGAGGAGCAGCATCAATAGACGGTAACTATCGCAGGGCATCAGACCAAGGACGACGACGAGTGTACACTTATAGAGGAGGAGAGGGAAGCACAGGAGAAGGTGTAGGGAGCAGGGGAGGAAAGGGTAGTACGAGATTACGGGTAGGAAGTAAGGGAAGAGACTGTGAGATAAAGCGTCAAGAAGAGCTGAGTAGAACAATTGATCCTCAAAGAAGATAACATCCGCAGAGGTGATTATTTTTCTAATAGTAGGAGAATGACACAACCATTCTGTGTACAAGAGTACCCAACAAAGATGTATTTGGCAACACGAGCAGACAACCTATCGACAGAAGGCTAAGATGATGGACAAAGCAAAACATCCAAAAATCTAAGGGAGGGTAAAGGGAAGTGTGGAAGGATATAAAATGAAGAAAGGAGTGGGAAAGTAGGACGGTTGACAGTATAAGATTAATTAAATAGCACGCAGTGAAAGCAATAAAATGTAAATACTGTGTTGAATCTGGAACATAAGAGAGCGAGCAACCTCTAGAGGTGTCAGTTATTTTGCTCGACGACACCATTTTGTGTGGTGTAGTGTATAGATACATGAGTCTGATAGAGAATGTCGAGGAGATTACAAGTGTCCTGGAATTCGTGGTTGATATAATCACGAGTATTATCAGTGCGAAAAACTTTTAATGGTGCTCGAGAATTGAGTACGAGTTTAAGGAACGAACATCCTTAACAATGAATGGCAGGCATTACAGGTAACCCAAAATCATGCATGGGAAATATGATTCTATAGGTGACACCAACAAATTCAAAAAGGCAATCCCAAAGAGTCCAAGTAGTGGCTCCCATGGTGTAGCAGATTGTCCAACGTGACAGTTCTTATCTTCTAGAAGGGGCATTCTTATTCAATTTGTAATAGCCCGAACTCTTAAAAATAGATGTCTTTCAGTGTAATGGCAGCAATTTTGGGAAGCACGTGCAGCTACAAAGCGTGATTTTTTAGTAAGTTATACAAATGGGGTAAAATCGTGAGGTCTTTTAGGCCTTGAGGCTTTACATCGAGGGGCCAAATCACAGTTTATAAGACCAAAGAAGACAATATTCAATGATGAAAGGTTGAGTTGCCATATCCACAATGAAAAGTGTAAGTCAGTTCCCTGTTCATGAACTTCTTTTCTCGGAGAAGAAACAATGACGGTATCTAAGGAATAAGCATGGCTAACTCGGTGCCAGCAGCCGCGGTAAGACAGAGGATGCAAGCATTATCCGGAATGATTGGGCGTAAAGCGTCTGTAGGTGGATTTTCAAGGCCGCCGTCAAATCCAGGGCTCAACCCTGGACAGGCGGTGGAAAACTACCAAGCTGGAGTACGGTAGGGGCAGAGGGAATTTCCGGTGGAGTGATGAAATGCGTAGAGATCGGAAAAAAACACCAATGGCGAAAAGCACTCTGCTAGGCCGACACTGACACTGAGAGACGAAAGCTAGGGGAGCAAAGGGATTAGATACCCCAGTATTCC